>SJXQ01009656.1:0-76390 GCA_006408695.1 Aepyceros melampus | reverse complement strand
TTCTTTTCCATGGGGATGGTCTTGATCCCTGTCTCCTGTACAATGTCACGAACCTCCGTCCATAGTTCATCAGGCACTGTACAGATCTAGTCCCTTAAATCTATTTCTCACTTCCACTGTATAATCATAAGGGATTTGATTTAGGTCATATCTGAATGGTCTAGTGGTTTTCCCTACTTTCTTCAATTTCAGTCTGAATTTGGCAATAAAGGAGTTCATGATCTGAGCCACAGTCAGCTCCCGGTCTTGTTTTTGCTGACTGTATAGAGCTTCTTCATCTTTGGCTGCAAAGAATATAATCAATCTGATTTCGGTGTTGACCATCTGGTGATGTTCACGTGTAGAGTCTTCTCTTGTGTTGTTGGAAGAGGGTGTCTGCTATGAGCAGTGCGTTCTCTTGGCAAAAGTCTATTAGCCTTTGCCCTGCTTCATTCTGTATTCCAAGGCCAAATTTGCCTGTTACTCCGGTTCTATGAAGACCTACAAGACCTTTTAGAACTAACACCCAAAAAAAAAAAAAAAAAATCATAACATAGTGCTGACTAAAGCAGATAAGGTAGAAATGTCTGTAGACCTCACCTTTGCATTTTATCTTCATTACACCTTCAAGAAGCAAATCTTATTACCCGCATTTGAAGTGCTTGGAAACTGGGCCTCAGGGAGATTATGTGCTCCTCCTATATCAGGCAGTTTATCAAACGGCAGCGGCAGTCTCGTCATATCCAATGCCAGAGTACTTCCCAGATCATGCTGCCTCCCAAAGAAGTAACAACAAAGGGCCATTATCCACATGGCCTGTATTTTCCTCCACATTCAAACTATAAGGAAAAAACCCATCCTGCATCTTGGCATTAAGTGCCCACAAGTGTGTGTCCCTGGCGTGGCAGCTGCTGGCCACACTCTGGCTCATTTTCACAGTCATGCTTCCTGCTTAGGACATCTCCTTCCTGCTCAGATCTTCTTGTCCTGTTCTCTGCAAGGCCAACTGGAGCAGCTGCCTGTGTCCCAAGGCAGGTGTTTCTCCACATGTGGCTGGCTGATGGAGTTTCCCCTGGGACGCCCCTCCTGACCTGCACAGCCCCGTTCTGTGGAGCTAGGACAGGAGGCCCTGGGGCTTCTGATGGGGAAGGCTAGTCCTGGGGCTGACGTCATTGTCCTGGCTCACATGAGAACACGGCTGCTAGCTCCAGAGAGCCTTCCCAGCGGTAGAGGGTAACGAGGAGGCTCGCAGTCACACAGACCACATTCAAATCCTGGCCCCTCCTTTTCCCAGCTCTGAGATGGCTGCAAGTTACTCATCCTAAAACAAGAATAATAGTCCCTATCTCACAGGGTCCTTCTAAGATTAAGTGAGAGTATGCTAAATATGTAGCCAGGTGCCTGGCACTTAGTCAGTGCTCAGTGAATGGTAGCCCAGAAACAAGTGAAGGGTGAGTGCCAGATATGCTCCTTCCCCGAGGCTCCCTTGGTCAGGAGGGAGCATTCGCACAGACAGACATCCACTTGGCTTTTGGCTGGGCCACTAAGGATGGATGGAAATCACCACAAGCTCAAATGTCACCGTTGGGAGAATGAGAAAAAGGCCTCGTATGGTGGACAGAGTCCAGTGGGTGCTCAGTTTGGCGACCAACTACATTTATCCATATGGAAAAATTGCCCTTCTCTCTGGGTGGAGGCAGTGCCCAGGTGGAAGGCTTCAGGATGAAGATGGGATGGATTCTAGTCCTGCTCATCCTGTCACCAGACATAATTGTAAAATTATGCACAACCTGTGAAGCCATACATGGCAGCCCTGGGTGGAGTGGATGAGGGCGAAGAGTGAGCACCTTGATTCTTCATAACATCTTTTTAAGCTGTCGTGTCACACTCATTTCCTAGACATATAAATTTGAGGTCAGAAAAGTTATGTGATTTGTTAATACATGGCAAAGCTGGTGTCCTCAATTTGAAAAACCCTGAACACTTTTCTACAGCCTCCCTTCAGGAGGAACTCTTCAAGAGTCACCATTTACCCACTTCTGTCTCTTTCTTCATTTCCTCAAGGCACAGAACGCGGAATAGAAAGGACCCGCCCCTGCCCTATGGTCTGTTCTGTTCTTTTTTCTGAAAGTCTTTTCTGAACAGTCCTATGGTCTGTTCTGTTCTTTTTTCAGAAAGGGCTTTCTGCAGCAAGCAAGCCCTGTCCCGGTGGGATTTCCGCACGTCCTGCTGGCTGCCTGCCTTCCTCCACAGCTCCCCTCCCTTCCCTTAGTCAGGATCCACAGCACCATCCTGAGAAGCAGCTTTCTGGGGCTGTCCTCCCATCCTGGTTCATGAGTGAACACAGATGTTAGTGCTACAGAGAAGTGGCAGCAGTAACGAGGAACTTCTTTTCAAATCTTTCTTTTGAAAGATTTTTGTGTCTCAGATTCTGTGTCTGCTTTTTTCTAGCTCTGGGGTCTTGTGGAAGTTACTCATGCTCCCAGAGTCTCAGTTTCTGTACATTGAGATTAAGAAGGCCCATCTCCTAGTGATCTTGTGGCAACTAAATGAGATCACAGATGTGAGTCACTTGCCTAGAACTGGCACAATAACAAGGGCTCACTAAATGGTAGAAAAAGACCCTGGCAGTATGGGAGCCAGATATGTGCCATTTCAGAAGATGCCCTTCATCGAAAGGGAGCATCACCCTCATGTGATTGTGAAAAACCAGGATATCTGGAGTCCAAAAATCTCCAATGAAATCCAAGCCTTGCCACGGGCCCTTCCCTGTTTTCACCTTAGTCTCTGTTTGGAGGACAACAAGCCTTCAGTCCAACCTAGAGACCGGAACACTTTATTTTTTTTTTTTTTTTTGATTTTCATTTTTTTTTTTTAATTAATTTTTATTTTTTAGTTTGTTTTGCTTTACAAGACCGGAACACTTTAAAGTGTTTCGATTCAAGTGTTCAAAATTGCCCCATGAGGACACTGTAATTATGTAAAAAGTGTCAGGCAGTCCACATGGTGCTTGATTATCCAGTTAACTCAGTGATGCTATTAAACTGTTTAGTAATTTATTGAGGACAATAGTTTCCACATGTGTTTGAAAACTTGCAGCGTCTACTATTTGACGATACTTGGTGTCTGGAAGGATTTACCAACCTCCTGCATTAACTGAGTCCTTGACAGATACACAGTCACTGTGGGAAGAAACATCAAATTCTGAGTTCCTGTTATTTTCCAGGCATGTTCTAAGATTGTTGCTTTTAAATCTCAGAAGTAGTAGCAATATTGTTGTACAGATGAGGGGAGGGAACCAAGGCTTACACTAGTGAAAAGACTTACCTATAGCCACATAGACAATGAGAGAGCGCCTGGGTCTGTGGGTGAACCGTATTGAAATTAGAATAAGCCCTCTATTGTGGCTCCAGTTGCACAAATTAGCGTATATCCTATTCTCTTGTATAAAGTATCCTATCATGCGTGACATATGTGCTGTGCTATGCTTAGTCGCTCAGTCGTGTCTGAGTCTTCGCAACTGTAGCCTGCCAGGCTCCTCGTCCATGGGGATTCTCCAGGCAAGAATACTGGAGTGTGGTCCCCAGGGATCGAATCCACATTGCAGGCACATTCTTTACCATCTGAGCCACCAGGGAAGCCCTGCATGAACATATGTCTTTTACAATTTAACATGAGTTGTGGACATTTTCCCAAGTCCACACAGACAGATTTCATAATTTTAGGATTATATGATGACTAGTGAATACATTTACTTTAACTCATTTAACCAGTTCCCATTTGATGGTCATTTTATTTGCTCGACATTTTTTTTGCTGTTGCCCAGGATGGTATAATTAGAATGATTTTATAGTTTTGTCCATCAGTGGAAATGTTTCCTGTAGAATATATTTCTTAGGAGTGAAACAAAAAGGTCAAGTTTATGAATGTTTGTTTCCATAAATATTCTCTCCCTTTCCCCTCCTCTTTCACCTTCCCTCTCTCTCTCTGCCTCCCCACCCTCTCCTTCCTTTCTGATACCCTCTTCCTTACCCTCTCTTCCTCACTGACCAGAAGGACTTTCTTATTTTCTATGGGATGAGAACTCACATAATCTCCAGCATCTTCTCTCTGCTCAGATTTCTAAGCCTTGTATAAGCAAAGAGGCGCTTCTGAAATTTGGAAAATCTTTTCTCTCTCAGCAGAGCCTGTTGTCTAATTCAACAAAGCCTAATTCAAAACTCACTGCCAGGCCCTGGCCTTTTTATTTCAGGCTGGTGTGCCTTCCCCACAAAGCAGGGGTTGCCCTTGACTCCATGAGGTGGTGGTTGTGGGTGGGGATTGGAAAGCCAGAAACTAGGAAGAATCAGGAACAAAAAGATACATGGGATCAGCATCTCTGAATAATATCATCTCTGTTATGTCATGTACATTGTAAAAGCAGTCTTTAACTGTAAAGTTCTATATAGATTGTGAACTTCTTTGCAATGGTAGACATTTTGTAAATTACATAATTTGTTAAAGTGACAAAATGCAGATGATGCCTCTTAAGAAGAGTTCCATTTATTCTCTGCTGCAGCCCCTTCCTAGTACCTGCTTCTGAGACTTAAGTTTCTGATGCATCTTCTCTCGCAGGCACCAGTGCTTCAGAGATCGGGACTGTGGACCCAGAAGACGGTGCGTCAGCAAAGGCTGTAATCGGGTCTGTTCCCCCGCACCCGAAGCCTCCATAGGTAAGACGAAGAGCCCTGCCTGGTTCCCTAACCAGGTGTGCCGGGGCTAACACTGCCTGGCTTTTTCAAAACTGTGCTGCTGATCAGAAATGAGACAGAAACCCATCAACGTTCTCGGGGCCCCTTCCTCCACTTTTGCCCTTAGAGGAGGAAAACAGGTCAGAGGGCCAGGTGCCCAGCATTTCATCAATAAAGATCCCTTAAAAAGACCCTTAATCATTTCCTTTTTTTTTTTTAAGCCATACTCTTTATATAAAAATCAGAAACTAATGATGAGCCTATATATGTGTGTGTACATATATATACACTATGATTATGATATCATTGTTTTACGTATATATATATATATATATATATATATATATATGGTTTGCTTTGATGACTTCCCTGGTGGCTCAGTGGTAAAGAGTCTGCCTTCCAATGCAGAATACACAGGTTTGATCCCTGGTCTGGGAGAAACCCCTGGAGAAGGAAATGGCAACCCACTCCACTATTCTTACCTGGGAAATCCCAGGACAGAGGAGCCTGGCGGGCTACAGTCCATGGAGTCAAAAAGAGTTGGACATGACTTAGTGACTGAACAATTGATAGCTTATGGTGAACAGCGTTGGATTTGTGGCATCCATAGGAGAGAATTTCAATCCAGGGCCAGAGACAAGGCTTGATTCACTCAGCTTTTGTGTAGCAGAGCTTTATTACAGTGAAAAAGTGATTGGGAAAGCTTCTGACATAGACATCAGAGCGGGTGGAGTGTCCCGCTTACTAGTTTGGGTGGGGCTTTATATACTTTTTTGCATAGGTTACTAACAATAGAAAGGTCTTACCAGACTCACTCCCACGACAGGCATCTTAAGAGAACAGAATCAGTCAGAAGGTTTTTGTTAAGAAGGAGAAATGTGTCCTCAAGCAAGATACATTGTTTTATATAATCATCAGTACAGAGCTTAAGAAAAAACATACCCTTGAGCAAGATGTGCTGTTGTGTTGTGTAACTGTTGCTCAGTCGTGTCTGACTCTTTGCGACCCCTTGGACTAGAGCACGCCAGGCCTCTCTGTCCATCACCAATTCCCAGAGTTTACTCAAACTCATGTCCATCGAGTCGGTGATGCCATCCAACCATCTCATCCTCTGTTGTCCCCTGCTCCTCCTGGCTTCAATCTTTCCCAGCATCAGGGTCTTTTCCAATGAGTCAGCTCTTCGCATGAGGTGGCCAAAGTACTGGAGTTTCAGCTTCAGCATCAGTCCTTCCAATGAACACTTAGGACTGATCTCCTCTAGGATGGACGAGTTGGATCTCCTTGCAGTCCAAGAAACGCTCAAGAGTCTTCTCCAGCACTATAGTTCAAAAGCATCAATTCTTTGGCACTCAGCTTTCTTTATGGTCCAACTCTCACATCCATACATGACTACTGGAAAAACTATAGCTTTGAGACCTTTGTTGGCAAAGTAATGTCTCTGCTTTTTAATAGGCTGTCTAGGTTGGTCATAACTTTTCTTCCAAGGAACAAGCATTTTTAATTTCATGGCTGCAGTCACCATCTGCAGCCATGGATTTTGGAGCCCCCCAAAAAACCATTAGCTCTGGGCTTAATGAAAGTTAGTCTTAGGAGAAATAACATCTTAAGGGTTAAGAAAAAACATTTTATGTGACTAAGACACAGAAATGTAAAAAAAGTTTGTCCTTTTCTCCTCCTGGAGAGCCCCGAACTTCTTATCAATCTACCTAAAAATAAGCTCTCTCACAATGCTTATATAATCATATATTTTGACTGCCTAGAAAATAATGAACATTTCTACAGCATTATACTTGTTATTTGCATTTATTAATTATTAATAATATTTACCAAATTCAATAAATTTATTTATTTAACTAAATTTCCTCTATCCCACCATATAGACTATACTACATCACCTCAGTAACTTACCTTCTAGTGGACATTTCAGGTGGGATTTTGTTTACTGTTTCTATTCTAAACAATACTTCAATGCTGGTTCTTCTCACATACCTCCTTCTTACATACCTCCTTATTATACTAGATGAAGAAACTGAAGTTTCTTGGGTCTAAGTGACCGTGAATTGCTCATGGTTATAAAGCCAGTGAGTGGTTGAGTCAGGATTGACCCCAGGTCTGTTTTTGGCATAGAGGGAGGTGGAGGGAAAGCCTCCAGAAACTTCAAATTCTACCTCTGCAGCTCACCAATGTGGGGTTCAGGGCAAGTTGCTTAACTTCAAGTTCCTCTGCTGTTATATGGGTTAACACCTATGTCAGAGGATATGGTGATGGCTCAATGAGTTAATGTAGATCTGTATTTGGTCCTAACATAGCACATACTTTCTAAAAAAAAAAAAAAATTAACAATAGGGGAAAGAATGGAGTAACAGGAAACACTGTCAGTAAGAGGCAACACCTATGCAATTAGAAATTTATTTCAAAATGTTCTGGGGACACTGGGGAAAGGTATGTAATTTTTAAATTTTTTTAATTAATTAATTTATTTTATTTTTGGCTGCGCTGGGTCTTCCTTGCTTTGCATGGGCTTCCTCCAGCTGTGGTGTGTGGGCTTCTCATCATTGTGGCTGCTCTTGTTGCAGAGCAGGGGCTCTCGGAGCTCAGGCTTCAGTAGTTGCAGCACATTGCTGCATTAGTGGTGGCTCTCAGGCTCTAGAACACAGCCCCAGCAGCTGTGGCGCATGGGCTTAGTTTTCCATGGCATGTGGGATCTTCCCCAGCCAGGGATAAGAACCCATATCTCATGCATTGGCAGGCAGACGTCCATCCACTCACCACCAGGGAAGCCCGTGTGTAATATTTTATTACCCTCATCAAGGAAACCCAGAAAATGATATCTCTGTTCATTTATTTCATAAATGAAATATATGAATTTATATAGCATTGTCAGCCTTTTACAAGAAAATGGTAAGCAATTCAGCCAGCAAAATCAAGTTTTTTTGAGAATAGCAGAGGACTTAGAATTGGAGACAAGAAAAATGTGGTAAACTAGGGGCAAGTCAGGAAAGCGAAGGACAGCAGCATTTTTATAGAGGACAGGAGAAAGTTGGGAAGGGTTGTTTTGAACAGAAGTTCATTGGAGGAAAGTGAGAGTCTGAAGTGGTGGTGGCTTCTCATTGGCTACAGGCAAGGGCGGCTCCCAGTTGCCAGCCAACAGGAAATCTTCCTCTTTCCCGCTGGAGAATACAAGCTGCCTTGAGTGGTACCTGTGTGCGAGCCCTCCCTTCGTGGTTTCCTCACTCTATTTGTTTTCTGAACTTTTTATTTTATATTAGAGTATAGCTGATTGGAATCCCAGGTGGCTCAAACAGTAAAGAATCTCCCTGAAATGCAGGAGACCTGGGTTCGATCCCTTGGTTGGGAAGATCTTCTGGAGGAGGGCATGGCAACCCACTCCAGTATTCTTGCCTGGAGAATCCCATGGACAGAAGAGCCTAGAGGACTATAGTCCATGGAGTTGCAAAGAGTCAGACAGGACAGAGCAACTAACACAACATAATAGCTGATTAGCAGTGTTACAGTAGACAGCAAAGGGACTCAGCCACACATACACATGAATTCATTCTCCCCCAAACTCTCCTCCCATCCCCACTCTGATTTTGAGTTAGGTTTCCTTAACACATTTTCACAGTATAAACTTCTGGCAAAGCATATGTGCTCAGATAACCAGAGACTCCTTGCATGGGGCCACCCTGTGCCTGAACTCATGGGAGCTGGGACAAGCACAAAGGATCTTAGTGTCCACTCCACCTATACCTTTTATCCCTCTAAACCTGGCTAATTTAATTTGGGTCCCCAGAAGAGGGAAATGGAATAAAAACTGGAAAGGAACAGATGAGACTCAGCTTTGACACATAGTCTGTTGGATACAGATCAGCCTCTACTCTCAGATGACTTTCTTTGTGTAAGAAACTCCACAACTCGGATGACAAATCTATCCTGGAGAAGAAATAGATGCTACAGGAAGCTGGTGTGAGCGCACAGGCTCAGCTTGCAGAGCTTTCGCAGGGATTACTTGTTCTTCTCTTCCCTTAATGGCAAGGCTCTGGAAATCTTACAGGAGATGAGCTTATTCATGGAACAGTCTCACCAGACCAGAGAATTAGGGTGAGCAGAGTTAGATCATCCTTGAGACAGGAGCCAGGAGCTGGAAACCTGGGACCTGAACTCTCCTCCCGTCGTGCCTGGGGGCCTCTGACCAGAACCCCAAGCCAAGGTCTCCCAGCCAAACTCACTGGCGGTGAGCTAATGCTCACATCAGCTTTGTTTCTCAAAGCCACAGGGGTGCCAGTCTCACTGTTGATCAGAGATGTCCATTTCCTTGCAGGCTGTCGGCACTTGACATTTCCTCCTCTTGCCCTCTACTTCTGGGGCCCCATTTCCCATCCCCTAAAAAGGCTTTGGTTGCATATTCCCTGTAATTTGGCTCAGTCTTTCAGGGCATCCTATCCTGCCCCCCGCCATCTCCCTAGCAACCATTCTGCTCAATTCTCTGCACAGCTGGATCAGAAGAAAATTTGAGAGGTCCCTTAACAAGTTACATTCCAATTGTTCCCCCATTTTGCCCTCAAACAAGATCCCTAGATCAAACCTTTGTTCCTCTGAGTGATTTTCTTTCTTTTTTAAATTATTTTTTAAAATGTGGACCATTTTTACAGTCTTTATTGAATTTGTTATAACATTGCTTCTGTTTTATGTTGGATTTTTTTGGCCAGAAGGTACGTGGGATCTTAGTTCCTTGACCGGGGGTCAAACCCGTGTCTCTTGCATCTCCTGCATTGGCAGGAGGATTCTTTACCACTGAGCCACGTGACTCAGAAGCACAAGCAGCAAATTCAGTCAAGTCACTTAAAGAGGAGACATTCCTTTGAACCAAAAGGCCACTGATTACAGTGACCTCCATCCTGTTCTCCATAGTGGCTGTACCAAATTACATTCCCACCAACTCACTGATCCTTTTCTGATGTTAGGAATCTGTGTGCAACACTGCCGAGGAAACTGGGACTGTGGGGCTGGAGAACGATGTATCAGGAAGGGATGCAGTCGAGTCTGCTCTCCAGTCCGCACAGCAGGTAAAAACACCCAGCCCGGCCCAGATCCCCAGACCCCACACAACCCAGGGAGACTGTATGCTTAGCTCTGCCCCGACTTCCCTCCTTAGATGGTTAATTCCCACAGCCTCCACATTCAGGCTTGTCCTTCTGGAGGGAGAAGCGTGTCTCAGAGCTGTGTCCTAACTTTTTGAAACGCCTTCTTTTATTTTGTTATACAGCTTATAATGTTTGTTATAAAAAAAATCTCAGAAATACTAATTAGAAAGATACATGATCCATGATCCCATTAATCAGATAACCATGTTAGCATTTACAATAAAAGCTTCCATATTTCATACGCACATAGATACATTTTTTTCAGATTTCACAGGCAATAGATGTTGATTTTTGTGGTTTCTGCATGCCTGGGACTATGCTGAGTGCTGGGAGATAGCAAAGCGGAGATCTGCATCTTTAAAGATCTCATAGTAGCAGAGACAGACATACAAACAAACCAACAAAAATCCAGGATATATGATTTTTACAAATATGGTGTCATAGAGCATCCCTAATTGATAAACACAATTCTATCACACATTTTTAAAAGCTTCATTGTTTCCCAGTATGCGGATATGCCTTATTTCCGTGCCCTATTCTACTATTGAAGAATTAGATAATCTATTGCTTTGAGTTACTTTTTAATAACAAGTACAAGATAAATGTCCTTGAGTTAAATCACGTTTCATAGGATAAATTCCTAAACATGGAAGGGCCAAGTTACATTTGAAAGCTTTTGATATACATTCTAAATTGCCTAATGAAGACATCTTTCAATACCAAAAATACGTGTAGTCTCATGCCACATATTTGTAATTTAATAGACAAACATCTCTTTGCATTGTGTGTGTACATCTGTGCATTGTTGGTGTGTTTGCCTTTAGCACAGAGAAGATTCCAGAAGGAGCTACAGGAAATAGGAGATATCTCCTGGGAAATGAGCTGAACAGGTTGGGGGAAAGAGAGACTTCCTTTTTGCTTTATATAGTTGAGTACTTTTTGTTTTAAAACTTTTGAAATGTACTACTTCCATGATCATGCAAAATATGTAGATAGCTTGTCTATAGTTTTTGAATTGAATAAAAGTTTAAAACAAGCAAACCTTCTCACAGCCCTCCCCTGCTATCTTGCCAGGCTTAACAGTTTTCAGCTGAATTTTCTTTAGGGGTAGGTATCTGCTTGGACCAATGCCAAGGACACCGGGACTGCCCGGCAGGAAGCCGATGTGTCAGCAATGGATGTGGCCGTGTCTGCTCACCCACCCAGGACCGGCGAGGTAAGAGCTGCAAGGCTTCCGCGTCCCTGACCCACTGGATGCTCAGCCCTGCTAGGACAATGGCTATCAGACCCGCTGCACACACAGAGAGAGGAGGCTGCTATAGAGGGGCCGAAAGAGCCTCTGACAGAGTAGGAAACGATGCCCCGTCTCCCAAGTCTGGAAGACCATGAAGACAGATTTATAATAATAATATCTTGCTCTAGAAGTATTTGAAAACTTGAAAAGGCTGGAAATACTCTTAACACAAAAGCGAAATAATGTTCAGGTACCAAATTATTCTTCCACAAGGGCTGGAAAGAACACGGATATGAACAAGTTAGCCGATGTCTCACACCCAAACACGCGGATGTGACACTCAGGTCCATTCATTCGGCCCACCAGTATGTCCACCTGCCTAGGCTGATTCTCTCTCTTTTTTTTTTCTTTTTTAACATTTTTCTATATTTGCGTCATATTTTTATTTTAGATAGATAAACATTTCAAAGACACTTAAACCATTTGAACAAGTATCTTTTTTCCCATTCCATTCTTCCCTTCCCAGAGGTCATAATGAACTTGATTTGGTTTTTAATCTCTTCTTGCTTGTTTTTATAAGTTTATACATAAGATGTGATTTCATGAGCATGACAGAGCTACACATACTGTCATTAAATATCACACCACATGTATTATTCTGCAACTTGTGATTTTTCTCAATGTGGCTTTTTTAATGTTTTTCTATTTTAACACATCTTGGTGACTAAAGCTCATCATAAATTACTCTGCGCACTGTCCCATTTGCCCAACGATCCAGGCTGACACTTGCCAGTAGTGGCGGGCAGGTGCGCTTTCCCCACAGAACCTTCAATTCCCTTACTTTCCTGACTGAAGGCTAGGATCGAGCACTGCTCCTGTAATTTTGGTGGGTGAATCAAAGTGGCCTGAGAGGGACTTCCCTGGTTGTCCCGTGGTTAAGACTCTGAGCTTCCAATGCAGGGGGACGCGGGTTCAATCACTGGTCAGGGAATTAAGATCCCACATGCCATGCAGCTCAACCAACAAACAAATAAAGCGGCCTGGGAACTAGGGAGTCTGTAGTTACGACTGCATGTATAATCCAGAGAACAGCTTGCTAACACACCTCTCCATTGTCTTAGGCTCAAGGACCACACTTAGATGTTTTTTAGGGGGGGTGTGTGTGTGATGGAGGCGTATGTAAGGGAATCCCACAGATCAAGGAGGTCTGTGCCCAACACGGAGTAGAGAGAATTGTCAACCCCCATTTCACCTGATGCACAAGAGTAATATCCAGCCTGCATTTTCCATGCCCCCAACTCAATATCCAGCTTGCATTTTCCATGCCCCCAACTCAACTATTTTGGGGGATGATATATAGCAGAGTTCCTCCAATATCTACATGTGTAAGAATAACCTGAGTGGAAGGCTTGTTGAATCCAGATTGCTCTGCCCCAACCCTAGAGTTTCAGTAGGTCTGGGGTGGGGCCCATGAATCCAATTTCTAACAAGCTCCTAGGAGTGCTGATCCTGCCGGGTCATGGGACCCAGTTTGAGTAGCACTGGATACTGGACTGGGGATCTTAGTTCCCTGAGCAAGGATTGAAACCAGGCCATAGCAGCGATAGTTTCGAGTCCTAACCACTGGACTGCCAGGGACCTCCCTTTTAAAAACCTGAAACCTGGCCTTTTGTCTGTCATCTGCTATTTCTTTCCAAATCCAGTCATCAGAACCTTGTACTAGAATGATGCTGCTGATGGCCTGATGATTTTTCTCATTTCTCACTGTGAGACTCAGTGTTCGTTGGCACCTGGAGGTGTGTAGAATTGGTGGGAAGCTGGCACTGTTTGTGATCTGGGATTTAATTATCTAGTTTCAACTGGAACAAAAAGAAGAGGGTTAGTGGCAAGGCTCTCTCCTCTTCTTCCAAGACACTACAGCAGTTGGTCATCAGTGTGTTTTCCCATAGACAAAGCAGTCCTGTGTGCTCCAAAGTTGAGAAAGAGGGGCGACTGGGGACATCAAGAAAGTCCCTCAGGAAGTGAGGTCTTAAACTCTCTATCTCTCAGCACTGGGTCCCACTGCCTTCTATAGAGCCAGCCTGGATTATGGAAAGTCTGTTTTGTCTTTTAGCGGAACAGAGACCTGGAACGTGTCCAAGGGTGCCAGAAGGAACGTTTGGAACTTGTGCTGAAAGGTGCACAGGAGATGGATCCTGTCCCCCAGGCCAAAAATGCTGCAGCAATGGCTGTGGAAAATCTTGCCAAGTCCCTGTGAGTATAGCGGAGCTACTTACGAGGAGGCTGAGTCCCTGCTGGCCTTTGCCAGCCCAGAAAGGACTCCAGCTGCCCCTCTGCTCGTGGGAGTCTGGGTGGCACGTGGAGAAAGCTGACTGGTAGCAAAGAGCAGGAATTTCTGGAAAGTAACATAATTATCTTTGTGTTTTAGGATCTGGGCCTCACTATCCGTTTGGATGATAAATGAACCTTGGCCTCCTTCAGTAATTGTTTCCAAATGTCATCTTTATTCTGAGATCTGTGTTTCTTACTGTCTTTTCCAGAACCTAGGATCACAGGATGTGGATCCAAAATAATTCAGTTTTAAGTGTTGAATTTTGGCAATTATTTGATTCATGGCGTGACTGCTTCTAAAATTATCTTTTTTTTCTGAATAAAATGATTTCTGTGGCATTATCCAACCTTAGTCATTCTTTCTATGTAAGATTTCTAGTTCACTTACATTAAGACCTCCACCGCAAACGAGTATTTAGCCCCAGTCCACGGACCTTCTCTCTTTTTCATTATTCATCACAACTCATGGCCTGTTTTCTCCTCATCTTTTTTCCTGGGACCAGCCCAGGCACTCAATACTGCCTGGATATCCATCCACACTTCCCCCCAAGAAAATTCACTCTTTCAATCACCAAGATGACAATGTCACACTTCTCTTTCTTCAAACACCCATGTCATCTACCTCTTACTCCAACCTCCACCATTCCAGTCTCACCATCTGTCTTGCCACATCTTTCATTAAGAAAAGAGCTGTGGGACTTTGTTGGTGATCTGGTGGTTAAGAATATGCCTTCCAATGTGAGGGATATGGGTTCAATTCCTGGTCAGAGAACTAAGGTCCCGCATGCCACTCTGGGGCTTACATGCTTCAACTAGAGAGACGCCCACCAGCTGCAACAAAGACCCAAGAGCCACGACTAAGGCCTAATGGAACCAAAAATAAACCAATAGTTTTTAGAAAGAAAAAAGTGGCAAGTTTGCAACTTGTAATAGAAATTTCCTCCTTTTCTATCCTTGTATATTTGTACCCATTTACTCCGCTTACTCTTTGGAAGAAAAGTTATGACCAACCTAGATAGCATATTCAAAAGCAGAGACATTACTTTGCTGACTAAAGTCCATCTAGTCAAGGTTATGTTTTTTCCAGTAGTCATGTATGGGTGTGAGAGTTGGACTGTGAAGAAGGCTGAGTGCCAAAGAATTGATGCTTTTGAACTGTGGTGTGGAGAAGACTCTTGAGAGTCCCTTGGACTACAAGGAGATCCAACCAGCCATTCTGAAGGAGATCAGCCCTGGGTGTTCTTTGGAAGGAATGATGCTAAAGCTGAAACTCCAGTACTTTGACCATCTCATGCGAAGAGTTGATTCATTGGAAAAGACTCTGATGCTGGGAGGGATTTGGGGCAGGAGGAGAAGGGGATGACAGAGGATGAGATGGCTGGATGGCATCACTGACTCAATGGACGTGCTTCTGAGTGCACTCCAGGAGTTGGTGATAGACAGGGAGGCCTGGCGTGCTGTGATTCATGGGGTCACAAAGTGTCAGACACGACTGAGCGACTGAACTGAACTGAATCTGATTTATGGGCCTTCCTGCTTTCCTGGTGGCTCAGTGGTAAAGAACCTGCCTGCCAAGCAGGAAATGGGGGTCTGATCCCTGAATCAGAAAGATCCTCTGGAGAAGGAAGTGGCAACCCACTCCAGTATTCTTGCCTGGAGAATCCCATGGACAGAGGAGCCTGGCAGCTATAGTCCACGAAGTCGCAAAGAGTCAGTCACACCTAACGCTTAACCTGCCTCCTCATACAGTCTGGATAACACCCCTTCTTATACATCAAAGACTTCTCTAATTGTTATCTCCAGTGAGTAGAAGTCTCCCTTGCTACTGAATCTCTCTACTTGTCACACAACTATGTCTTGACTTCATATTTCCTTTTTGCGGGGAGGGGGTTAAAAAGATTTTTTTGCTGTGGACCCTTTTTTAAAGTCTTTATTGAGTTTGTTACAATATTGCTTCTGTTTTCTGTTTTGGTTTTTTGGCCCCAAGGCACGTTGGATCTTAGTTCCCTGACCAGGGATTCACAATGTACCACCTGCACTGGAAGGCAAAATCTTGATCACTGGACCACCAGGGAAGTCCTATGACTCCATATTTCAATCCAGCTACCGTCCACCCCACAGATGAAACCCCAGCGACCACTGTCTATCTATGCTTAATTGTTTACCTCCTTGCCACTGTCCCCACCCACTTTCTCTCCTCAAATGCATGCCTCCTGCTTCCTTGGGATTGGCTCAAGCCCCATCTCACCTCACTCCGGGACTCCAACCAAAGTCCCTGTGGTCTACCACACACACTGAAACTTGGATGAGGCCAGTCGTGTAGTCTAAATAGCACTTCCCACAGGGACCCTCTGAGCAGGGCACACGAAGTGGAAAGCTAGCACACTCCAAAACAAATGATCTCTGGAGATAGAGTAGTTGAGGGCCTTTTTGAACCCCTGGTCTGGAGGATGATGCCCAAAGTTGTGACTGACAACTAAATTCTTTTCTTTTTCTCTTAACAGGTAAAATGAACATTTAGCTCAACATTCACATGTTGTCACTGCAAAAAAAAATTAATGAGAGATCTTGCCTTCTTTTTTTCACACTAAATCTTTGAAGTCAAGTGTGTATTTTGCATTTATAGTGTATCTCAATCTGGGCTTTAAATTTTCATCAAAAATTCTTGACCTGTATTTAGATTTCTTAAAATGTACAGTTGAAAAAGAAGATTCAAGTACCAAATCTGTTTCAAACACGCTTAAATGTTTCCCATGACTAAGCCGAATATCTGCTTCTAAAAGTAAATTTAAATGACTTAACAGCTGACTAAATAAAGGTAAAACTCTCCTGCTCCTTGGTTGCACAAGCCACATTTCAAGTGCTCACTTGCCATAGGTGGCTAATGGCCACCATATTGGATATCCAAGCCTAGATCCTCAGGGCAGCTCTCAAACCTGTGGCTCTTTTCATGGTTACAGATGCTCCAGAGAGGTCGCAAAGGATAGCCTCTTGCCTTTAGGAGTTTAAAATCCAACTGAGGGTAAGGAAACATTTAGAGGAGAAGGAAAATATTTTATTTGGTATGTTATTTATGTCAGATACTTCCCCAATGTGATTTCCTTATCCTTACAACAACCCTATGAGTTGAGTATGCTGAGCCTCTAACTCTTGATGGAGAAACATGGAGAGATTGCCAGGGTCGTATAGCCAGGATGTGGTAGAACCTGCATTTAAATCCAGATTTTAGTGGCTCCAAAACTCCTTCTTTTTCTTTACTATGTGCTGTGCTGTGCTTACTTAGTCACTCAGTCATGTGCAGCTCTTTGCAACCCCAGTCTCCTCTGTCCATGGGGATTCTCACTATACTACATTCAAAAATGCAGGATGCATGTGCGTGCTTCAGAACTTCAATTCTGTCTGACTCTGTGCGATCCTATGGACTGCAGCCTGCCAGTCTGCCCTGTCAATCTGGAAATTTAATTCCAACCAACCACTTTGAAAGCTACTGTACTCACCACGCTCCTACAGCAGGAAGCACTCATAGTGTTTGAGGCCTTAGGAGTTACACAGCAGTTTCATAACACTTGGTTACTGACTTGCTACAGGATCAGTGCTACCATTTGGGCCACCAAGAGCTTGAAATGTGAAAGTGAAAGTCACTCAGTTGTGTCCAACTCTTTGCAACCCCAAGGACTATACAATCCATGGAATTCTCCAGGCCAGAATACTGGAGTGGGTAGCCGTTCCCTTCTCTAGGGGATCTTCCAAATCCGGGGATCTAACCAAGGTCTCCCACATTGCAGGTGGATTCTTTCCCAGCTGAGCCACAAGGGAAGCCCAAGAATACTGGAGTGGGTAGCCTATCCCTTTTCCAGCGGATCTACCCAATCCAGGAATCTAACCAAGGTCTCCTATATTGCAGGTGGATTCTTTACCAACTGAGCTATCAGGAAAGGCATCAGAGCTTGAAAGACCTGGAGCAATTATGTAGTCTCAGGGCAAAGATAACCAAACAGTCCCTAACAGAAACGGTATGGGTATTGGGTCCTGAAACTTTCAGAGATAACGAGGGAAACTCTGGGACTTCCCTGGCAGTCCAGGGGTTAAGACTCCATGCTTTGAGTGCTTCCACTGCAAGAAGTGCTGGTCCATCCCTGGTCTGGGAACTAAGGTCCCACATGCTGCGTGATGCGAGGAGGGGAGGGGGAGGGAACCTCCAACTCTGGGTCGTGAGAATAGCACCATCTCAGTTGACAGTGGATTGCAATGTCCCTGGAGCCTAAAGCCTACGTGATCTACCTGGAGAAGCAGCTGCTTGCTGGCTGGTACATTTGGATTTGTGCAATGGAAAGTCACTGGTAGCCCAGAAATCTATACTTATTTCCAGCTGTGCCAATTCCAAAATATTTGTCTACTTTACCCTTTTCTCCCCTTCACTGAGCTTCACTTTTCAATCTCAAGCTGAAATTCCAGGGCTCACAAATACTCCCTCTCCTAGGCCAATAAAATGCACAATGAGGTCACTCCAAAGTCCTTAGCCTCATCACCTATCAGGAAGGAAAGAAATCACATCTGAATTATAGCACAGGCTGGCATGTCTTAAATGCAATAAGAATGCAGTATTCTGTAATGGCTGCACTACCACCATTATTCAGGAAAAAATAAGTGACTTCAAGAAATTGGAATTTCCACTCCTCCTCAAATATCTTTGGGAGTGGAATGTGTGTATATGTCGACTGTTGAGGGGAAATGTGGTGCAGAGGATGGGGCAAGAGATTAAATGGATTTTTCAAGAGTGATGTGATACAGGGGAGTTCTCCAATGGCCTAGTGGTTACTGTTCAGCGCTTTCACTGCAGAGGCTGAGGTTTGATCCTTGTTTGGGGAACCATCCTGCATATCATGTGATCAAAATACAAAAATTAAAAAAGAGTAACGTGACTAATTAATTAGAGTTCACAATGTATTAAATAGCGGTTGGAACAAATAAATCTGCAAATCTTACTGGCTTAACTCACTTATGTTTTCCCATCATTTATGTGAAATCGAAAATGGGTATTCTTGAGCAGCAGGCAAGTTTTCCTGCGAGTGGTATTTTAGGAACCAGCAGTTGCAGCACTCGGGGTCATTAGTTGTGGCTCTCAGGCTCTAGAGCGCAGACTCAGCACTTGCTGCACAGACTCAGCACTTGCAGCCCGTGGGCTTAGTTGCTCCACAGCATGTAGGATCTTTCCAGACCAGGGATTGAACCCATGTCTCATGCATTGGCAGGTGGAAAAACTAGGTCCACATTTCTGAGAACCTGTGGTAAAAGGGGGACGAGGTTTCTGTACAAGGTAGAAGGACAGAAAACAGCTATTATACTCAGATGGGGGTTTCCTTTCACCTGAGCGTGGCATTGTTAGGTAGGTAGAATAGGAAAAAGGAGTCCAAAATGGTGGTGGCTAAAAGACAAGGAAGATCAAAGGAAGGTATGAGGACCAGAGTGAAGACTTCAGGTAGAACAAACAGCACTCCTGGCTAAGCCCAATTTGCATAGGGCAGGCCCAGGTGGAGGCAAAAACATATAAAAGGAGGAGCCAACGCTCTCTCTCTTTCTCTTTCACTCTCTCTCTCCCTCCCTCTCTCTCCTTCTCCCGTGTGCTCCTCCACTCTCTTCTCTTCGAGTCTTTGGGTTGGCATGCCCTCACGCTTCGAGGATGGATTCTCCTGCTATCTTCTAAATAAAATAGAGCTGTAACACTGATTTGCCTAAGAGCTATAACACTGTTTGTCCAAGACCTGAGAGCTGTGACGCGCCGAGGGCTTTAATGTCCATCACTCCAAATCTTTGTTGTGACAAGACAAAGAACCGAGGAACATACACTCGCGTGACAGCATGAAACGTAATTTACCAAAGGGAATTTCTCTTTGTTAGCAGTTCAGGTTATGTGACTCAGGAAGGAATTCTAGAGTTCCATGGAGGTTGAAGGAAATGAGAGGGTGCCAGCGCCCACTCTTAGGTCAAGCCTTGAGCCCTGTAGAATTAATATTTGGGTCTAGAATCTAGTGAGTGGCAATATGTAAGGAAAAGGCAGAAACAGTGTCGGGTGGAGGAGAGAGCTTGGGATTTGAAGTCAGAAAGACTTGGGTAATTAAGAAGTTGTATGAATCTGGAGGAGTGATTATCTCCCCATGTGTGAAATGGAGATAACCCTTGAGAAAGTATTTTTGATCTTGAAAAGGAGTGAAGATAATGTGTGTGTGTATATATATATGTACATGTAATTATATATATATTGGAGCTTCCCAGGTGGTGTGGTATTAAAGAATCTGCCTGCCAATGCAGGAGATGCAAGTTGATCCCTGGACCAGGAAGATCCCCAAGCATAGGAAATGGCAACCAACTCCAGTACTCTTACCTGGAAAATTCCATGGACAGAGGAGGCCCCAGTCAATGAGTTTGCAAAGAGTCAGACGTGACTGATCGGCTGAGCATATACACACAATTACATGTATTTAAAATACTAGAACGCATGTACACCCGTGGGGGATTCATGTCAATGTATGGCAAAACCAATACAATATTGTAATTAGCCTCCCCCCCAAAAAAAATAATAAATAAATAAAATGCATATATGTATCAGTGTGCGTCTGTTTATAAAATCTGGCACATAGAAGTGCCTAGTGTATACCAGGACCCTTTCTTCCCACCTCCTTTTCCTCTGTCACTCAAAGTGGCCTCCATTCTTTAGTGGTTTTGATGATTAGGCAGAACAAGCTATTTCTTTTGGCTCAGAGGGCTTATTTGAAAGGACAACATTACTCAATGCTAAACCCAGATCTGATTAATCCAGAAAGGTCAGCTGCCTATCAAGGATTACACTTGCAGTTACCCGTGTCCTGATCCAGGTTCCATGACGCAGAGCTCAGAGAGAATAAGTATAACTCACAGCCTCAAAGGACAGTCCACTCAGCAGCAGGATGTGAATGCAGGGGTTTGAACCTGTCATCCTCCCCACCATCAACAAAGAGCTGTAGGGCCTGCCCTCAAAACTTGCAAGGTGATTGGGGCGTCCTGGCAGTGAAACTGTTTACCTCAGATTGGGACTTGAACCCGTGAGCTGGGACTTGAACCCAGCCAAAATCCTGTTTGGCATGTGAACCCATGTGGCCAGTGTAGGGAATATGCTATGCACAGGCCTGTACTATAATT
Source organism: Aepyceros melampus (assembly GCA_006408695.1). NCBI lineage: Eukaryota > Metazoa > Chordata > Mammalia > Artiodactyla > Bovidae > Aepyceros > Aepyceros melampus. The sequence goes on along the minus strand of SJXQ01009656.1, from coordinate 55,796 downwards.
AACAGGACTTCTTTGAAAAAGAACGACTTTCTCATCACCTCCAGTCAAAGGGCTGGGAGCAGTAAAATGTACATCGTGGAAAGACATCTTGAAAACAAGATGTAAGTACTGATGTGACTGATGGAAAACCATTAGTGACTGTTCTCATAACTAGAGCCTTGAGGGAGTGCTGAAAAATGACATTGAGGACTGTGCATTGTATATCTTTATCTCTGATCTGAGATTGTAAACAACAGATATCTCTAGAGTACTAACAAGGAAGTAGATGTCAGCAATAAAAGGCATGCAAGGATTAGGATCTGGGCTTTTACCTGCGAATGGCATCAGCCCCCTGATCCCCACTTTTATTTATGAGTCTTATCTTTCCTTATTCTTCTGTGGCTCTGCTCCTTCAGGTCAGTTCGTTGTTGGGCTGGTCCCAACAGCCAGAACTTGAACCCGGCCAAAATCCTGTTTGGGACTTGAACCCACATGACTGGGACTCAAACCCAGCCAAAACTCCGCCCTGTTCCTGGTTTCAGGACCTAAAGAAGCTCAGGTACTTGATGTCTCATTGCAGAAAGAATTCAGTGAGAGACAAAGTGATAAGTAAGTAGTTGATTTATTCAGATTTAGAGAGGATCACACTCCACAGACAGAGTGTGGGTCACCGCAGAGGGTGAGTGTGGCAGGTTAGTTTTTATAGGCTGGGTAATTTCATACACTAATGAGTGGGAGATTACCCCAGCTATTTTTGGGAAGGGGTGGAGATTTCCAGGAATTGGGCCACTGCCCACTACTTGGCCTTTTGACAGTGCCTTGGAACTGTCATGGTGCCTCTGAGTGTGTCATTTAGCTTGCTGATTGAGAATCAAGGTCTAACCAAAGTCCACTTGTCTGCCATTTTGGACCCATTTGATTCTAATGGATGTATGTTGTGTCCTTCAGTCAGTTCAGTTCAGTCACTCAGTCGTGTCTGACTTTCTGCAACCCTATGGGCTGCTGCACTCCAGGCTTCCCTGTCCATCACCAGTCCCCAAGCTTGCCCAAACTCATGTCCATTGAGTTGGTGATGCTATCCAATCAACTCAGCCTCTGTCATCCCTTTCTCCTCCCACCTTCAATCTTTCCCAGGATCAGGGTCTTTTCCAATGAGTCAGTTCTTGGCATCAGGTGGCCAAAATATTGGAGTTTCAGCTTCAGCATCTGTCTTCCAATGAATATTCAGGACTGATTTCCTTTAGGATTGACAGTTTGATCTCTTTGAAGTCCAAAGGATTCTCAGGAGTCTTCTCCAACACCACAGTTCAAAAGCATCAATTCCTCTGCACTCAGCCTTCTTTATGGTCCAATTCTCACATCCATATATGACTACCAGAAAAACCATAGCTTTGACTAGACAGACCTTTGCCAGCAAAGCAATGTCTCTGCTTTTTAGTATGCTATCTAGGTTTGTCATAACTTTTCTTCCAAGGAGCAAGCGTCTTTTAATTTCATGCCTGCAGTCACCATCTGCAGTGATTTTGGAGTCCCCAAAATAAAGTCTGTCACTGTTTCCACTGTTTCCCCATCTATTTGCCGTGAAGTGATGGGACCAAATGCCACGATCTTCGTTTTTTGAGTGTTGAGCTTTAAGCCAACTTTTTCACTCTCCTCTTTCACTTTCATCATGAGGCTCCTTAGTTCTTCTTCACTTTCTGCCATAAAGGTGGTGTCATCTGCGTATCTGAGGTTATTGATATTTCTCCTGGCAATCTTGATTCCAGCTTGTGCTTTATCCAGCCTGGAGTTTCACATGAAGAACTCTGTATATAAGTTAAATAAGCAGGGTGACAATATACAGCCTTGACATACTCCTTTCCCAATTTGGAACCAGTTTCTTGCTCCATGTCCAGTTCTAACCATTGCTTCTTGACCTGCATACAGATTTCTCAGGAGGCAGGTAAGTTGGGCTGGTATTCCCATCTCTTTCATAATTTTCCACATTTTGTTGTGATCCACACAGTCAAAGGCCTTGGCGTAGTCAATAAAGCAGAAGTTGATGTTTTCCTGGAACTCTCTTGCTTTTTCTATGATCCAACAAATGTTGGCAATTTGATCTCTGGTTCCTCTGCCTTTTCTAAAACCAGCTTGAACATCTAGAAGTTCTTGGTTTATGTACTGTTGAAACCTAGCTTTGAGAATTTCTAGCCTATGAGATGTGTGCAATCGTGCAGTAGTTTGAACATTCCTAGCATTGCCTTTCTTTGGGATTGGAATAAAAACTGACCTTTTCCAGTCCTGTGACCACTGCTGAGCTTTCAAAAGTTGCTGGCATATTGAGTGCAGCACTTTAACATCATTGTCTTTCAGGATTTGAAATAGCGCAACTGGAATTCCATTACCTTCACTAGCTTTGTTTGTAGTGATGCTTCCTTCCTAAGGCCCACTTGACTTCACATTCCAGGATGTCTGGCTCTAGGTGAGTGATCACACTATCGTGGCTCTCTGAGTCATGAAGATCTTTTTTGTACAGTTCTTCTATATTTTCTTGCCACCTCTTCTTAATATCTTCTGCTTCTGTTAGGTCCATACCAATTCTGTCCTTTATTGTGCCCGTCTTTGCATGAAATGTTCCCTTGGTATACCTAATTTTCTTGAAGAGATCTCTAGTCTTTCCCATTCTGTTGTTTTCCTCTATTTCTTTGCACTGATCACTGAGGAAGGCTTTCTTATCTCTCCTCGCTATTCTTTGGAACTCTGCATTCAAATGAGTATATCTTTCCTTTTTTCCTTTGCCTTTCACTTCTTTTCTTAGCTATTTGTAAGACCTCCTTAGACAACCTTTTGCCTTTTTGCATTTCTTTTTCTTGGGGATGGTTTTGATCATTGCCTCCTGTACAATGTCACAAACCTCCGTCTATAGTTCTTCAGGCACTCTATCAGACCTAATAGCTTGAATCTATTTGTCACTTCCACTGTATAAGCATACGGGATGTGATTTAGGGCATACCTGAATGATCTAGTGGTTTTCCCTACTTTCTTCAATTTAAGTCTGAATTTGGCCATAAGGAGTTCATGATCTGTGCCAGTCAGCTCCTGGTCTTGTTTTTGCTGACTGTATAGAGCTTCTCCATCTTTGGCTGCAAAGAATATAATCAATCTAATTTCCGTTTTGACCATCTGGTGATGTCCATGTGTAGAGTCATCTCTTGTGTTGTTGGAAGGGAGTTGCTATGGTTGCTATGACCAGTGCATTCTCTTGGCAAAACTCTTTAGCCTTTGCCCTGCTTCATTTTGTACTCCAAGGCCAAACTTGCCTATTACTCCTACTTTTGCACTCCAGTCCCCTGTGATGAAAAGGACATCTTTTGGGGGTATTATTTCTAGAAGGTCTTGTAGGTCTTCATAGCACCATTCAACTTCAGCTTCTTCAGCATTAGTGCTTGCGGCACAGACTTGGATTACTGTGATATTGAATGATTAGCCTTGGAAACAAACAGAGATTGTTCTGTCGTTTTTGAGATTATACCCAAGTACTGCATTTTGGACTCTTTTGTTGACCATGAGAACTACTCAATTTCTTCTAAGGGATTCTTGCCCACAGTAGTAGATGTAATGGTCATCTGAATTAAATTCACCAATTCAGTCGATTTCAGGTCATTGATTTCTAGAATGTCAATGTTCCCTCTTGCCATCTCCTGCTTGAGCACTCCAAGTTTACCTTGATTCATGGACCTAACATTCCACGTTCCTATGCAATGTTGTTCTTCACAATATTGGACTTTACTTCCATCACCAGTCACATCCACAACTGGGCTTTTTTTTAAGCTTTGGCTCTGTCTCTTCATTCTTTCTGGAGTTATTTCTCCACTGATCTCCAGTAGCATATTGGGCACCTACCGACCTGAGGAGTTCATCTTTCAGTGTCATATCATTTTGCTTTTTCATACTGTTGTGTCCTTGAGCTGTGTCATTGTTTCAAAAGTTGTGCCATGCTCCTTTCCCTCCTGTTACAGCAGCAACTACCTATTACCATCAGGAGGAGGAAGTCAGGGACCCAAGACAAAGGCAAGAAGGGGAAAGACGTGGGAAAATCAAGGGGCACATTGCAGAGGAAGAAAAAGTGCAGGGAGACATCTCAAGTGCCAGCTCTGTGCCTGCTCACACTCTTGCTCTCCAAATACACTCCTCTTTTGCTGCTGCACACATCTGTATTCACCAAGCTGTCTTGCTGGGCACATAATGAAAGCCCAATAATACCAATAATACAGAGTTCCTTTCATTTAAAGGAGAACATCCTTTAGAAGGAAAAGCTGCTGGGAACTTCCCTGGTGGTCCAATGGTTAAGAGGCCACGCTTCCAGGACAGGGGGCACAGGTTCAGTCCCTGATCAGGAACTAAGATCCCACATACCATGAGGCCAAAATTGAAAAAATAAATGAAAAAAAATAAGAGAAAGGCTCTCACATCTCTGGAGGTTAAAACTAACAATCTTCATAGAGATAAGGAATCGTGAGCCATAGAGAAGGCATGACTTAATCCAAGGTTATACAGTGGTAACTCTGACAATTAAGCTGGGTTCCTTAAATACCAAGGAATCTTCCTGAGCAAGATTCCTTTTTAAAATAAAACTCTCTTGAATCCTTGAAAACAGCAACATTTAATGGGTGTTTGCTATCTTCCAGGCACTGTTCCGAATATAATTATTCAATTGAATTCTCACTCCGATCTGGTATGTGGAGCAGTCATTGCTGATAAGAAGCCGCTATTGTTGCTGATCATAATGTTATGAAAACTTTTCTTGGGAGCGGGAACTCTTTGGGTGGGGACAAATCCTTCAAGACACTGGCCAGGCTCTTGAGCATCTTTTGTAAAAATGATGATTGTCTGTGACTTAACTGACCCTCCTCTAGCTAATGACTCTTTAGACAGAAATTGGTCACCTGCTAAGCTTCCTGACTTCCATACCAGAATCATTAACTCACAGATAGTCACTGAGCTGACAGTAATACCAGCTTAAGTCCCGGAGTCTCTTCGTGATTCAGTCTATAATTTCCAGCAGAATAAAATGTGGAAAGATTCTTATTCCTCTTTCTTTAGTGGTATTTCCTTAATGAACTGATACATTTTGGCCTGAGTTGTCTGCAGGTGCCCTAATATAGGAAATAGAAAGGCATACATTCTCTTTCACAGAAATTAATAATAGTAGCTGCCAGTTCTGAGGACCGTATTACATATAAATCCATATACATCAGTGTCCAACAACCCTATAGGAGTTGTTTCCTATGCCTGCCTATCAGATGAGGAAGCAAAACCAGAAAAGGGAGGCAATATTCCCAAGGTCACACAGCTAGCAGGTAGTAGAGCCACGTGTAAATTGGATCTGTCATACTCTAGAGTCCTCTTTCTTACCTACAGTACTGTATAAGCATTGGTCTTATTTTCACAACCTCAGAATGACCGAGTGAAGAGCCACAAATAAGGGCCTGTTCCTTAACTCTCCTAAAATCAAAGTTACAGTTTTAGGTGGATGAACTCTCCCTTTGATCTGTGTGCTCAGAATCTTCTCTAGCTCAGAGCTGCTGTGCTCTGCTAATGAAAGCTTGATGATTAGTGCCTACTAGGTGAAGAGGAATTCTGTGTCTTCAGAAGCTCATTTATCTGTGCCACATAGAGGAAATTTTCTAAGAATTTGGACTTAACCTGATGGTAATGAGTTCTAGAGAAGAGAGCTATCTTTGGAGTTTAAGCTTGTTCTGCATTAAAATGCTGTTTGAGGGATCTTGATAAACCTCTCTGTGACTTAGTTTGCTCATCTGTAAAATAGCAATAATCCTATCTGTATTGGAAACCATATTGTGTGTCTTCCTAATTATAATGTCTCCCTGAATCCCCCTCTAACACACACACACTCACTCACACACACAAACACACACAGAGCCCTCAGCAGCTTTATTTGTGTTGTTAGTTTGAGGGGATGGAGGTGACACCTGACTCAAACCAGGCCAAGGAAATTCTCTCCCCTGGCATTTTAGATTTGGGATTGGGAAAAATCTAGCACTTTCTGAACTCATCTTGAACTTGAGGGCTCAGAGGAGGTCATATTCCCCCTACCATATGGTTTGACAAACTGAGAAAGATAGTCAGCAGAGAAAAAATGATGAAATAGATGTGAAAGTGAAGCAGAGATGGCTCCTTTGCATTTTCATACTTAATTTCCTCTTTTAGCAATCGGACTCCTAACCAACAAACCCCCTCACAGCCTTGTTAGAATTCAATACGAGGAGGTCTTTAAGGAGCCAAGCCAGGAGTAAAACCAGTGCTCACTAAATGGCATGAGAAGTTAGTATGCCCTTTGCTCACATCTGCGGTGGGCTTCTATTCAGATACAGGTTTTGTTGACATTTTTTTGGTGACAAAGCAAAAAACTTTTTTGACTTTATAGACCTATAAGGCTTACATATCTATTTAGTTCACAGCACCAAATAGCTGCATGCCAAGGCAAATCCAGGGAAGACTAAGGCCTCATTACCAAGGCTCCGAAGGCCCTGCTCGGCTCTAAGGAACCTAGAGGGCAAGGCAAGCTAAGCATGTACTTTCAGCACCAGCTAAACAAAGAACCCAAAATAAAATCAGAAAAGAGAACATTTAAAAGGAAATGAATTTTATTTCAACAATACTTTCGAGTTTAGGGCAGTTTTTAAAATCTTTCAGCCTTTTTTAAAAATTGAAATTGCATATATAGAGTGATATTCTTTTCACTGTTTAGCATCTCTAAAAGTTTTTGCCTCTGAACTATTACAGAAATTAGGCAGCAACCAATCTTACCTTCGGGATAGGTAGGATTGAGTTCAGGTAATTTGCCAAATTGCTTGATGAATAACCCATAAATGTAGCCCTTAACCCACCTAGGGGTATTCGCAATGAATGAGGTCAATGGTTTGCCCAAAGGACCTCTGACAGATGTATTTCAAGAACTGTGACAAATGGAGCATAACAGGGCAGATCTCTTCCTGTAGCCCCAGAATTAGGAACAAGGGCCCCTGGTGAAACGTCGCATACTGCACTCTCTAAAGGGAAGTCAGCCATCTCGCCGAGGCCACACTAAGAGACTATACCCTGGTCCTGCCATTAGCAGCCAGTCCAGTCATCCTCATCTCACATTACGATAGCAATCATACGGGACACAGTATTAATACCTCCCTCCATTCCTGCTAACACTGGGGAGGGAAGAGGGCCCATTCCTCCAAAACCCAAGGGGAGTGTGTGTTTCAGATGAGGAGTGGGGAATGAAATTCACCCCCTAGCTGGTTGGTTACCGTAGCCCTCCCTCAGCCCAGTGGTTCACGATGAGAGACACCTGGAAGAGTTTAACACGTGTATCGGGAATCTGGGTTCTCAGAAATGAAGGTGGACAGGATGAGGTGGAATGCCAGGCCAGGAAAACGACACTGATTATCCAGGCAAAGGCTACCATATCATACCATCTTTATGTAGGTCCTCAGCAGAAGAGAGAAGCAAACCCCACCCAAAGGAGACTAGAGTCACCTCCTTGCCATCAGCAGGTGGCCGAGGAGCACCCCTATGGCTGGCTTACCACTCCTCCCTGCCCTCAATTCCAGAGGCACCAGGGCCCAGAGCAAGGCGGGGTGAAGGGGAAGAGCAGGCTGTAGCTTCCCCAGCTAGCACCCTGCTCCTACATTGTAATCACTGTCGGGACCTATTCCTCATGTCCAGCCCTTGCCTGGCCCAGAGAAGACATCTGATCCTTGTGTTCAAAAAGGAAGGAGTGAATGAAAGTTCCCCTATTCCAGTTCACCCCCTTTCTCAGTCACTCACTGCTTTCCTGGTTTAGGAGTCTTACGTGTCAGTCAGAGGAGGGTGTTCCCTTGGCTCAGAGACTTAGGTAATAACGTGGCATTACCCAAGGAACACATGGTGTGTGTGTCACATTTCTCAGGAAATGTCAGCTTCTGGGCAGGGCTTTGACTCCTGCAGCTCCTAGTCCCACCCCTGGCCTTTCATTCCAACTCAGAGGGTGAAAGAGGATAAATTTCTGCTCTTCTGAGCCTTGTTGCGTTTTTATCCAAAGACCTCCGGCAACAGCATGAAGTTGGGAGTCTTCCTCCTGCTTGTGACCCTAGTCACCCTCAGCGCAGTGGTGCAGGAGCTTCAGGCTGCAGTGAGACCGTTTAGAGTTTTTGGTGAGTCCATGCAGAAGGCAGCCCTGTCCAGCCAGAATGTAAGCCACTGGGGGCCAGTGGGTGCAGGGGAAGGAGGGGGAGAAGAGAGGGAGGGGAAGGTATTCCAGGCAAGGAGTCACTGCAGGGGCTCACCTTGACTGCAGGATCTCTGTGCCTTCTGCTTTTACTTTATCCTCTCTTTCCTCTGGTCATCCCTCCATCTGGACTCTCCAAAAGGGAAGCCTTTTGCCCTCTCATTGGCCTCCGTCCATTTCCCCAGCCTCCTTCTCTCTCCACCGCTTTGTCTCTTGCTATAAATAAGTTGGATTGCTTACAGAAAATATTTTCCTAAATATGTGAAACGTGATTCATCTCTTCCTTTTACTGCCAACATTCTCAAAGGTTTAATCTTCATTCTCTGCCTTTTCTTCCCCATGACTTATCCCTTAATCCCCTGAAGGCTGACTGTAGTCTCCATTGCTGCCTCTACCACTCTCCCAGATCTTCTCCTTCTTCACCTTTTTTTTCTTTAAAATAAAAACTGTTTTTTTTTATAATTTATTTGGGCTTCCCAGATGGCGCTAGTGGTAAAGAACCTGCCTGCCAATGCAGGAAACATAAAGAGACTCAGGTTCGATCCCTGGGTTAAGAAGATGCCCTGGAGGAGGGCACGGCAACCCACCCCAGTATTCTTCCCTGGAGAATCCCACAGACAGAGGAGCCTGGTGGGCTACATAGGGTCACAAAGAGTCGGACATGACTGACGTGACTTAGCACACACATGTTTACTTATTTACTTGGCTGTGCCAGGTCTTAGCTGCCACACACAAGATCTTCCATCTTCATTGCAACATGCAGCATTTTTAGTTGCACCATGTTAGATCTAGTTCCCTGACCGGGGATTGAACCCAGGCTCCCCGCAATGGGATCATACTGTCTTGGCCACTGGACCACAAGGGAAGTCCATCTCCCAGATCTTCTTAACAAACCTCACAACTGTCTTGAGGAACCAGTTAAAGGTTAGAAGTCTTTAAGCTCTGCAGCATCTTTTTGCTTGCCAGTCCATCAATTCTCCAGCTTTTTTCTCTCTTAGATTATCTTCACTGTATCTTCTCCTTAAATGTCATTGGAAACTCTTGCCCCTCTCTTCTTTTTTCTCCTTCCCTTACATCGGTTGCCAAATACCAGTCATTCTTTGCAACTGGTTCTTACACATGTTCCTCCTTTCCGACCCTCACTGTCACACTGCCTTTTCAGCCCTGATTACTCCATGCCCGGCCCAGTGCAGTGGCTTCCTGACAGCTCTCCTTGCCCCTCTCTTTCTTCTGAAGTTTGCCTGCCTGGTGAATCCTGGTCCATGCTATACTCTCACACCATCACATCTCTCTCTTGACCTACCAAGTGAAATCTCAATCCTAGGTCCCTCTGTAACTTCTCTAGAAGCTCAGACAGTAAAGAATCTGCCTACAATTCAGGAGACCTGGGTTCATTCCCTGGGTTGGGAAGATCCCCTGAAGAAGGAAATGACAACCCACTCCAGTATTCTTGCCTGGAGAATCCCATGAACAGAGGAGCCTGGTGGGCTACAGTCCATGGGGTTGCAAAGAGTCAGACATCACTGAATGGTGGGGAAGGGAGGTGCTGCAAACCTGTCTGCCTTGACTTCCAACTATTCCCTAGTACTTTTCCAGCCTTCCATTTGCTACTCTTCCTGTATTCCTTGTATTTCAGGGTGAAGAGTGAGGAGATGAGGCACCTAGGGTGCACAATTGAAGGAGGGGCTGACTCTGAGTTGTTCAAGTTGTTAAATGTTGTGTCCCGGGTGTCTCATGCACCTTTCCCAGTTCCACCCTGTTGCATTTTCCCCTTGTGAAGTTTTGCTAGTAATTCTTTTCTCTTCTCCACCCTCCCTCTCAATTCTGCCTTTAAGAGATTCCCATACTTCAAGACTTACCTTTCCTGATTCACTGGAAGCGATGTCCTCTCTTTTGCAAGCCCCTTTAGTCCTTTGGGTAAACCTCTCTCAGGACATGTGTCACATACTGCTTTGCTTTTAGTACTTTAAACATAAACTTTATCACCACTGTAAGGCTCTCAGCTGCTGGAAAGTAATAACCTAGTCTTACATCTCCATGGGCTTCGCAGCTGGCTCAGTGGTAAAGAATCCGCCTGTCAACACAGGAGACTCGTATTCGATCCCCGGGTTGGGAAGATCCCCTGGAGAAGGAAATGGCAACCCACTCCGTATTCCTGCATAGGAAATCCCCATGGAAAGAGGAGCCTAGCAGGCTACAGTCTGTAAGGTTGCAAAGAGTTAGACATGACTTAGCGACTAAACAGAACAATCCAACCCACATATCCATACTTCCTGTATAACTTAACCTCTGTGCTTTGTACATAGTAAGAAATCAACAGGTATTAATGAGTGACCAAACTGCTGTGAGTGGAGACAAGAATTCTCCCATTCTCTCACCATAAATCAACAACAGCTAATAAAAGCACAGAGGGACTGTATTGATTTTCTCTGAGGTCAGCAAGTACATAGTAGACATCCCACCAGGCTCCCATATTACATCATCAGACATTGCTAATCAATTATAGCACTCTTTCTCTTTGAGCCTGGACAAGGCAATCCAGCCTTCTCCACACAGCATCAGAACAGTCACCTCCATTGACTGGAGCTGACACTGGAGAGTCAACTTCATCCAGCCCTCCTGGATCTAAGGACTTCATTTTACCTTTGAGAAAACAAAGGCCCAGAGACGTTCAGAGACAGAATCAGGTAGAGAGTCTCCTGATCACAGCTGAGTCACCCACCCAAGCACAGCACATATTCATCCACAGCTCTGCACACATTTTGTTAGAAACCCTTGCAGGGTCTTAACCAGCTCCCTGGACCGATTTCATTGGTCCTCAAAGACTAACCTTGAGGCTCTGGGAGTGTGGGAGGCCTCCACTCGGGTCAGGAGTAACTCCTTGAAATCTGGAGATGGACTCTTCATGCCAGGGTCAGTTTCACCCTCTGGGATGGCAGAGGGAGGTTGGCCTAGGGGCCAGAGAGTCTGGGTTGGATCTGACTTCTGTACTGACTAGTGGGAAAGTCACCTCAGTGCACCCCATCTGCCATGCCTGTGAAAAAGGGCCAGTCAGACTCACTGCACAGAGTGACTCAGGGCACCCTTGATGACTTACACTCAGCTGAGTGTAAGTCTTCCCTTCTCTGCCCCTTTCCTTGCAGAGAGAAGAGAGGGCATGGAAGTGGGCTCTCTGCACTTCCCCTCCACAGATGCAATTTTCCTCCTTTTCAAAAAAATTTTGAGTGTAGTTGATTTACAATGTTGTGTTAATTTCAAGTGTACAACAAAGTGAATTAATTATGCATGTACATATATACACTCTTTTTTTTTTTAGATTCTTTTCCCATATAGGCCATTACAGAGTATTGAGTAGAGTTCCCTGTGCTATACAGCAGGTTATTATCTATTTTATACACAGCAGTGTGTATATGTGAATCTCAATCTCCCAATTTATCCCTTCCCCCCTTATCCTCTGGTAACCATGTTTGTTTTCTACATCCATGACTGTACTTCTGTTTTGTAAATGAGTTCATTGGCACCCTTGTTTTTTTAGATTCCACATATAAGCGATATCATGTGATATTTGGCTTTCTGTGTCTGGCTTACTTCACTCAGTATGACAATCTCTCAGTCCATCCATGTTGCTGCAAATGGTGTTCTTTTATTCTTTTTACTGGAGTAGTATTCCACTGTATACGTGTGCCATAGCTTCTTTACCCATTTCTCTGTTGATGGACATTGAGGTTGCTTCCATGTCCTGGCTATTGTAAACAGTGTGGCAATGAACACTGGGGTGCATGTATCTTTGTGAATCACAGTTTTATCTGGGTTGGAGAAGGAAATGGCCACCCACTCCAGTGCCCTTGCCTGGAAAATCCCATGGACAGAGGAGCCTGGTAGGCTACAGGCCATGAGGTCACAAAGAGTCAGACACAACTGAGAGACTTCACTTTTTTTCACTTTTTCTCTGGGTATATGCCAGGAGTAATTAATTATTCTGTTCTTTAAAGTAGACCTTGGTTTGTTGAGATTGTGTGAACGCCTTGCTTTTCACTGAAATACATAAGATGTTAATGAGTACTATTCTGTGATTAATCATTTATAAATTATATTATGTATTGAACTCGAAGAAGGTGGAATTGGCTCCTTAATCATGGGCTGGCCTCCCTACCACCTGTGTCTCGAGCATGGCACTTTTCAGCTGGTCTGTCTAATGCAGGCGCCTGTGTTGACCTCTGCAATGGCGACTGGGACTGTGGTCCAGAAGAGCGCTGTGTCAGCAATGGCTGTGGTCACATCTGTGTTTCAAACTAAGGTAAAAACATCAGGTCCTTCCCTGCTTCCTCATTCCATGTTGAAGCCAGGCAGGCAGCACACTTGGCCCTAGTGGAACTTCCCAGAAGTAGATGAGACAGAAGCCTCTTATGACTTCTCCCTCTTCACTCATCCTTCCCAAGAAAAAGAAGCACCTATCCCAGGATGGTGGTTTCCAAATAATTTCATTACCTGATATATCCTAGAGAAAAATCAGACTATTCATTTGAGAGGGAAAAAAAAAAGATAAAAATCACCCACCCCCAAATGATGTTTGTTTGTTTAAACTTCAGTGCATATTTTAAACACATGACACACAGGTATAATATCTGTGTGAAAACAAGATAATCATGTACCTGTTTTGATTTCTTGATTATTTCACTTAGAGATAGCTAGTGAGAGAATTCCCTGGCGGTCCAGTGGTTAAGATTCCATGGTTCCAATGCAGAGGACACAGGTTCGATCCCTGGTTGGGGAATTAAGATCCCACATGTGGTACATACAGCCATTTTAAAAAAAGAATAGCTAGTAAACAACTTGCAATATCAACACTGATGTTTCTATCCCATCATCTCTAATGCCCTTCATGTGTGCTTATATGTGTGTCTACCATGTATGCTCATATACTTAGCAAGCTCCATAAGACACATTAAACACATTTCTTATTTTTAATATCATTAATATGGCTATAGTGAATACTGATTGGTGCACACACGGTTATTAATTTATTTGGAATAAATTCTAAGGTGTACAATTGATGACCAAGGAGTATGCTTATTTTAAGCCTTGGATGACATTGCCATAGTAAATAAGAGCCCCTTTCCTATAAAAATATTTCACAGGCTTCACATGATAAATCCTTTACTGTCGGTAGCTACTGATTGAAAACAATGCAAAATAAAAAAGCTACCAGGATTCGTTTTGATTACAAATTGTGTTAAACACAACAGAATCAACACATACTTTTAAGATACTCTGCTTGTGTTCAGAATGTATTGTTTGTCTTATCCACCCACAATGCCTAGGGCATTTATGGCCTCGTTGGTTCCTGGCAGGTTCTTATCGAGTCCCAGAACTGGAAAATCTTGTCTCTCAATTGTATTCTGTGGATCCAGGTCCCCAAACAGCAGGTCTCCTGCATAATTGTTTTGTACTTTTCACAGGATGAAGACTTACCCTAAGGGCCCCCTTTCTCTAGTAATTGTTCATTCCTTCCTAGAGTTCCTATTTTCAAAGATGTGACTATTCGAAGGTCCTTGCCTAGGAAGACAGATGAAGACAGGGACCTACGGATGGAGTGGACAAACGATGAGGATGGGAAGAGAAAATACTTGTTTCTTTTAATAAATCATCATCATTAAAAGTACCCACAGTACTTGATTTGTTTGGTGAGGGATGATAAGGAAGAAGATGAGGCAATGGGGAACAGATGACATTTGCTGAGCACTTGCTATTCAACAAGGACTGTGTTATACACCCCACAAGTATCATCTAATTTATCCTACAACAACCCAGTGATTATGCTTATCATCACTACCACTTTACATATAAGGACACTGAAGTCTGGAGAAATTAATTTGCTCAAAGTCATCAAACAGACAAGTGTCAGGGCTTTAAGTATATTTCCACGTCAAACTTTAAGTCCTGTACATTATGGCATAGTGGTTAGGAGATCCAACTTGGAACCTAGGCCCACCATACAACTGTGTGACCTTTAGCATATGTCCTAACCTTTCTGTACTTCAGTTTCCTCCACTATATAACAGTATATACTTCATAGAGCTGCAAGGATAAAAGCAGTGAGTTTACATAAATTGCACTGAATAGTGTCTGACACATGGGACACAGCCAATAAATGTTAACTAAATGATCATTATTATTATCAAATTGATGAGCCGATGACTCTTAGTCCTAATTTTCTAAGACTCTAGAACAGAACCAAGGCTAATTCTCCTTCCTGGTCTCTCCTGCTGCTGCTGCTGCTGCTAATAAGTCGCTTCAGTTGTGTCCGACTCTGTGTGACCCCATAGACGGCAGCCCACCAGGCTCCCCTGTCCCTGGGATTCTCCAGGCAAGAACACTGGAGTGGGTTGCCATTGCCTTCTCCAATGCGGGAAAGTGAAAAGTGAAAGTGAAGTCACTCAGTCGTGTCTGACTCCTAGTAACCCCATGGACTGCAGCCTACCAGGCTCCTCCATCCATGAGATTTTCCAGGCAAGAGTATTGGAGTGGGTTGCCATTGCCTTCTCCGCCTGGCCTCTCATAGTTTATCTCAATATTAAAAACCAGGCCCCCTCCCACCTCCTGTTTTCCCCATTACAAAATGTGGGAGGTTAAAATCAACTTAAAATTTCTTACCTATGTTTTTCACAGTCACAGAGTTAAGATTCAACTGGTCCTGGGACATTCCCGGCTATCCAGTGGCTAAGACTCTGTGCTCTCAATGCAGGGGGCCTGGGTTCAGTCCTGGTCAGGGAATGAGTTCCCTCACATCACAACAAAGACAGAAGATCCCATGTGTTACAACTAATCCAGGACCGCCAAGTCAATAAATAAATTAAAGTTAATATGAAAAAGAAAAAAGATTCAACTGGCCCAGGTTGTTTGTAGTCTGATGTTGACTTATTTACTGCCTTCATAGCCCCTGACAAACCATTTAAATTTTCTTTCAAACCACTTAAATTTTCTTTAGCTGTAAAAGGGAGAAATAATAATATCCACCTCATTTGAATCCTAAGGTTTATAGGACTTTACAGTATACAGAACATTTGATTTTCACATTAACCAACATATGGCAAATAGGGGCTCTGAATAAATAATAGTGAATCCATTCATTCTGTCAACAGATATTGCGGGTTGCCTGTTACATCCCAGGTGCTACGCGAGCAATAAGGATACAGTAGTGAACCAGGCAGATGGTATCTGTGCTTTCATAAAGCTTACATTCTAGAAGAAGAAACAGTAATAAACAAGTAAATAAAGAAGATAATTACACATTATGGTCAATGTTCTGAAGAAAGTAAGGATGTGAATTAGAAATGGGGAAAGGGGGTAAAATAAAGCCTACTTCCATTAGAATGATCCAGACCCTAATGAGGTGATAAAAATGAAATTTTAACAGGGTTCCAAAATGTGAAACAAGTGAAGGACTTCCTTGGTAGTTCAGTGGCTAAAACTTCACCTTCCAATGCAGGGTGCAGATTCCATCCCTGGTTGGGGAGCTATGATCCTACATGCCTCTGAGTCAAAAAAAATAAAATAAAATAAAACAGAAGCAATATTGTAATAAATTCAATAAAGACTTTAAAAAATGGTCCACATCTGGATTTCCCTGGTGGTCCAGTTGTAAAGAATCTGCCTGCCAATAAGGGAACATGAGTTCAATCCCGAGTCAGGGAAGATTCCACATGCTTCAGAGCAAGTAAGTCCATGTGCTACAATTACTGAGCCTGCATTCTAAAGCCTGTGCTCTGCAACAAGAGAAGCCACTGCAATGAGAAGCCTGTGTACCACGACAAAGCGTAGCCCCTGCTCACCACAACTAGAGAGAGCCTGAATGCAGCAGTGAAGACTCAGTGCAGCCAAAACTAAAAAGAAATACTTTTTTAAATGCTTAAAAAAAAGGTCTGCATTTAAAAAAAAAATCTTTAAATTAAAAAAAAAAAAAAAAGCTAAATTCCAGATTAAGGCTCCAGATCACTTTATGCAGATTTTATAAAAGGAAATGTCTGTGAACTTAGCACCCATTGAAGGCTCACAGTTACTGCAGGTTTATAAAAATATTGAGGGTGAGGACAGGTGAGGATGTGTGAGATTTTCTAGGGAGGGCTTTTGTCAAGCTGTGAGCGCCATAGTTTGGAGGTTACTGTCTAAATACAAGCCAATTCCAGGGGATTTCAAAGCCCTCCCTGAGAGTTTGATATGTTTCCTTCAGTTGGTAATCACCATGGAGTATGAATGTTCATTTCCTTTGAGAAACCACACGCCAGCCACAAGGATATCTTCCATCAGAAATCAACAGACTGGTATGGTTTACAATATTTGAGTTGTTCAGTCTTGAATAACACGAATTTTAAGTCATCCACGTGTCTAACATGAGCCACATCAAACCTCGCTTCTTTCCATGGTTTCTTTCACTCCACCTTCACTATGGCGAAGACCAGGCCTCATCTCCTTCTAGCCCAGTGTGTTGGACATCTCTTATGCACAGCTTCAAATATTCTTGGCCTTTCAATCTTATCCTAATTCTTGCTATGGGCTGTGCTTCGTCACTCAGTCATGCCTGACTCTTTGTGACTACGTGGACTGTAGCCTGCCAGACTCCTCTGTCCATGAGGATTCTCCAGGAAAGAACACCAGAGTGGGTTGCCATGCCTTTCTCCAGGGGATCTTCCCAACCCAGGGATCACAACCAGCTTATCTGCTGCATCTACTTGCTCAGTTCAGTTCAGTTCAGTCGCTCAATCGTGTCAGATTCTTTGCGACCCCAGGAATCGCAGCACACCAGGCCTCCCTGTCCATCACCAACTCCCGGAGTTCACTCAGACTCATGTCCATCGAGTCAGTGATGCCATCCAGCCATCTCATCCTCGGTCGTTCCCTTCTCCTCCTGCCCCAATCCCTCCCAGCATCAGAGTCTTTTCCAATGAGTCAACTCTTTGCATGAGGTGGCCAAAGTACTGGAGTTTCAGCTTCAGCATCATTCCCTCCAAAGAAATCCCAGGGCTGATCTCCTTCAGAATGAACTGGTTGGATCTCCTTGCAGTCCAAGGGACTCTCAAGAGTCCTCTCCAACACCACAGTTCAAAAGCATCAATTCTTCGGCGCTCAGCTTTCTTCACAGTCCAACTCTCACATCCATACACAAGCTAAACTGTCAAGACTTCTGACCCTGCTGGCTCACACTTCTCACTTTTGCCTCAGGACTTCTTTGTCTATGCAAAGGCAGACTCCTGCAGGAACTGCCACACACAGATATATGCTCAACCCAGAAGCTCTGCAGAATTATGTTTAGTGGGGAAAAACTTGACAAGAGGCCAAAGGCTGGCAGACATAAGCTCCCCACTTCCATTCCTCAGGACAGGCTTTCTGAGAGCATTCCATAAAGCTTTTGATAACATCCCAAAGATTCAGCAATCATTCACCCCTTGCAATAATCAGCTACATAGCACATATATGTACAGATTCTCCTTTCCTGTTCATTCCTGAGTAAATCACTCACATATCGACCTCACTTGAGGCTCTGCTTTATAATTCAAACTAAAACATCAGTGACTGGTTCTCAGCTCCTGATCTCTGAGCAGATGTTTGAATATCACACATAATATGTATGTATGATACATATTATCACACACATACATAAGTAAACACACACCCCAAGAATAAACAGTAATAGACAAACATAATGAAATCCAAATTCAAATGTAAAATAAGTATTTCTTCCCAAATAAACCCAGTCTTCAAATAACTAGCTTTTTAAAAATATATATTTATTCCTTTGGCTGTGCCAGGTCTTAGTTACAGCACTTCGGATCTTCAGTCTTCTTAGGGAGATGTAGGATTTTCTTCAGTTGTGGCATGTGGAAACTTTAGTTTCAACACGTGGGTATCTAGTTCTCTGACCAGGAATTGAATCCAGGCTCCAAGCATTAGGAGTATGGAGTCTTAGCCACTGGGCCACCAAGGAAGTCCCACAACTACTTCTTCTAAAATATAGCCCCTATTTTCATTACTAAACGTACGTGTTTTATTAAAACATGCATATTTAGCCGACTTTGAGGGTTTCTCTAAGAGTCATGGGTGAGAATTTGTTTTATATTTGTATAACTCAAATCCCTTGAGTTGGTTTTCCCAGTCTGCCCAAATACAAATTTCAAGCCTTCAACTGTCCGGTGACTGAAAACTGTTAACCGCTTTTAAATGTTTATTTTGTTCGCCTCTTTTTAAATGGCTATTTTCTTTTTCTTCCTTTCAACGTTTCAGGAAATCTTGGGGCGTCCAATCTCAACCAGGTCACCCTTCGGCAAGTACATTTTACATGGTTCAGTTTGAACTCCCAAATTACTTTTGTGTGGTGAGGCTGCTTTAAGATCTACAGGATTCACGGTCAGCTGCAAAGCCTGGGGAACACAGTCTTAATTCAGGGTGCTTTTGTGTCTGGAGAAAAAAATTAGGGGCTCCAATACGATGTAAGAAGAGAAGAACGTCGAACTCGCAGTCTCCGCCACTCCTATCCACAGCAGTCCGTCTGCAATCCCAGGCCGAATCTGAAACGCTTAGTACTAAACGGGAATGTCAGCCCCACCCAATAACAAACCTTCCAGGGGGTAGGGACACAAATAACAGTCCTCGCTTTTTAGTCAGGATTCAAGAAGAGGCGGGCGCCGAAACAGTCTCCCAGAGAATTCCCGACACGCTTTCACAAAGTACTAGTCCAAGGAAGGAGCCGGTAGTCTCAGAAACCCTCCCACTCAGGTTCCGATCCGAAACAGGCATTTCCGGAACTGGCGCGTGAAGGCGGGGGGCTGCCCCGGAAGTGTTTGTCTGTTGTCCTACGTAGGAAAGATGGCGGCGGCGCAAGTCGCGGGTTCCCTGCCAGGCGGGCCGCCGCCAGAGACGCCGGGGGAGCCACCCTTCGAGCAGGGGCGTGGGTTTCGCTGTTTGTCGGCCAGGCTCTGCGCCCTTCGCCCGGATGACAGCAGTTCTGGCCGCACGGAGATCCACTTGCTCTTCGACCAGCTCATCTCCGAGACCTACAGCGAGGGCAGCGGCGTGGCCCCTGAGGTAGGCCCGCTGGCCTGGGCCCCGCCTTTCAGGGAGCTCTGCCTGTGGCCTTTTCCCACCCTTGCTTCACGGGGCTTAGTCGCAGGCTTGTTTGCCCCCTTCGACCGTGGTACAGTCTCTAGCCTCCTCTTTCTGGAAGACACTGCGGTGCCTGGTAAAGTCGCTTCTTTAAAATTCCAGCTTGCTGACTTGTGCTTTGATAAACATCGCAGGTGTCATCTCTGGTGCCGCTTTCCAGTCCCTCCGCTCCCCGCATCCGGAACTGTGGTGTGTAAAATTCCCTACTGCCACTTCACTTCAGCGTGCACAGTTCCAGGGATTTTGGAACCTTGGGTATTATTAGGCCTATTTTATTGATAAACTTACGGACGCTTACAAGGGTCCACTCAAAAGGCAGAACTAGAATGAGAACTAAGTCTCAGAGTTTTGGCCATTTTCTTTTCCTCCATGCTAGTTCCACCCTCTCTGCCTGTTTAGAAGTACTTTTCGTATATATTATTCACACGCATCAGGCCTTGGATACGACTTACTTACTAAATTCTGTAAACCCGGTCATAAGCTGTCTTCTGGCGCTCACAGGCATCTCAAACTTGACAGTTCTCAAAAATTGGTTCATTATCTCCATACACCCACTCCATCCCCAATCTGTCGCATGCCCCAAACGCATGCAAACACAGAGAGTGCGCCCAGTCACATAGGACACAGGTGCAGACACTGATTCTTGACCCTTCCTTCCAGATCCTTCCAATCTGGATTCTTCAGACTCTTATCTAGGAAATGTTTCTCAGTTCCATCCCCTCCTCTCTATTTGCATTGCCAGTGCCTTAGGCAAGATGACTCTCCTGGACTGTTCACCAGTCTCCTCTTTTTGTCTGCAGCCCTTCTGCAAATCATTATTTGCTCTCCTGTGGGAGTGGTCTTTTCTTTAGTGGAAAAGCAATCTCTTTAGAAAAGTAAAACTCTGACCTGGGAAGATCTTCAGTGCATATTGGTAACTGGCCAAAACAAAGTTACAGTATGAGACCAGTATAGGGTGGGGAGGGCTTGAAAATAAATATACATTTATAGATGCAAAAAGTTCAAAACAATGTATGGGAGAGTTTACAATGCAGTAATAGTTTGTGTCACCAGGAAGCGGAGTGGAATTAAGGGAGGAGTTGGAGGCTTTTGCTTTGTTGTATAATTTGTGCCTTTCCAGTCTTCTGTCACTCTTGCTTTTGTGCCTTGTGTGCAGTCATTTGAAACTTGCCGTTCTTCAGGCAGGTACCTGTTTGTTCCAGACCTGCCCATCCATTCGCTTTGCTTGCATTGTCTTTACGGCCTTGACTGGCAGTTGTACTTATCCTTCAGATCATTCTAGGTTCTGTTTAAAAATTGTCTTTACAGGACTTCCTTAACTACTGTTTCCCCATAGAATTTGCAGTTAATTCTTTCAGCACCCAGTTCACTTTAATTATTTGTGAGCAGTATTTCTGTCTCCTTCGCTAGATTGTGAGCTTTTTGAAGTTCAGGAATATGTTCACGTTTGGAGCCCAAAGACCTGGCACAAAGCAGGTGCTCAGAGCTTTTTAGTTCAGTAAACATCAAGAGATAAGTGAATGGTGTGATTTCCAGATAGTTTTCTCTTTAAAAAAAAAAATAGATTTTCTGACTGCATTAAATTCATGCAAGTGTCATTTCTGATTTTCCCAGTGGCATTGCAAATTTGGTTTACTTACCTTTGGTATTTTTAATTTGGGTGTGTGCTATTATATTCTGGAATCCTTTCTTAAGTTATTTATTTGTACTGTCTCTACATATGTAGAGACTCTGTGGAGTCCTTGACCGTATAAAAATCACTGATCCTTTTCCTTCTTTTTTAGCACATGCTGATTTTATGCTGTCATGCTACTCTCTGCCTCAAATTTCATCTTCACTCATTTTGAGTGTGAATGTTCACTTT
Organism: Aepyceros melampus; assembly: GCA_006408695.1. Taxonomy (NCBI): domain Eukaryota; kingdom Metazoa; phylum Chordata; class Mammalia; order Artiodactyla; family Bovidae; genus Aepyceros; species Aepyceros melampus. Next base: position 34,536 of record SJXQ01009656.1, on the reverse strand, counting down.
TAAGTTTCTCATTTGGCTGTTGGGGGTGGGTCTTCCCTTGACTAATAGGTGTAGCACCTTTCATTGTCTTTTTTTGTTTGTTTTTTGTAGGATGTCAGTACTCTTCTTGTCCAAGCGTGCCGACTCGTGCCTCTTAATCAGAATCATCTTGTCAGCAAACTATCTCAGCTTATCCACCATTTACTTAACACATTACAGGTAATCATGTAGGTAACTTTAGAATTCAGATCATGAATTTTGAGAATAAGTAACTATGTTTGAGATACTACATCTGTGGTAGGAATGATAGGCTGGTCTTTTCAAAAGCTGTGCAAATATGAGAAACAATTTCCTTACTAAGAATTTTATCAAAACAAATATAACTGACCAAAAAAGAAAATATTCTGCCAATTTGTCCATCAGAGGGATTCCTGTCTGTTTCAGGAAACCAATATCATTCAAGCCCCCAGACCTTAGAATTTTTCAGGAAAGATGTATTAATATTTGACTAAAGGTATATCTAAGAATAAACTGAAATATCCCCAACCTCTTTCCTATCAATATTTTTTTCCTTCTCCCAAAGCTACCATTTTTGTCATCTAACCTAAGAAGTTGCTTAGCGGGAGTAGGGCCCTAGATAAAAAGATCCCTGGTATCTTTTTTAGGAACAGTTCAAAAATTGAGGCTGCTACTGTAAACTACTACATGAGTATCTGAGTATAGTTAGCACAAACTTATCAACTAACATTATGTAATAATCTGAGGTACTTCAGAAGAGACCACCCAGAATAGCTAAATAATTTTTTTTAATTATCTTATATCACACGCCCCAAGGAATGCAGCTTCAAGGGCACGTAATAATTGAGAAGCTTTCTGGCGTCTTTCCATTCTGCCATGCTAGAGGGGTTGTCCTGAGCTAACGTCTCTCACATTCATAAGATGCCTAAAATCCAGGAATCCTGTGGAAAATAAGTAAACCCAGCAGAAGCAAAAGAACTATTTATTTTCTGTCTTTTTTATTTAAGAATGAGGACACTTACCCCACCCTCCCCACCCCCCACCCCTGACTCACCAGCAGATTTTCCCTCATACCAAGCTGGAGAGACCTATGTGGTATTAGGACCCCTCTGTAGCAGTCTAATCAGGGAATGGAATTACCATGAATGGCTTAAACCAGAGATTTCAACCTTGACTGCTCATTAGAATCACCTGGAGGACTTCTGCTCCCTAAATGATTAACAGTATGCAGCGCAACCCTTCTAATCAGGGTTTCTCATCTCCAGCACTCTTGATATTTTGGATTGGATAAATCTGTTATGAGGGATTGTCCTGTGCATTGGAAGATGTTTAGCCGCATCCTGGCCTCTACTCACCAGATGGCAGTAGCATCCCTCCAGCTATGACAGTCAAAATGTCTACAGACATTGCCAGGTGTTCCCTGGGGGACAGAATTGCCACTGATGGAAAACCACTGTCTTAGCAGAATTGGGATTTACCTTCAGGTCTCATGTGGGAAAGGTAGACATCCAAATAAGATCAGTCCTCTGCCAGCAAGGAAAGAGGAGATGGATTCTGCAGGTGGCCAACTGTGTCTGCTACATGTGACTTCCTAAATGAAATAAGATGGTTTTAGAGTTTAGAATTTTTCAGACTAATGTGGTGGCATCTGAATGTTGGCTGTCCTTAGCTATGTGTGCTAATAAGCCGCTTCAGTTGTGTCTGACTCTATGGACTGTGACCCTATGGATTATAGCCTGCCAGGCTCCTCTGTCCATGGGATTCTCCAGACAAGAATTCTGGAGCTGCTTGCCATTTCCTTCTCCAGGGGATCTTCCCAACCCAGGGATTGAACCTGCGTCTGTTGTATCTCCTGCATTGGCAGTTGGTTTCTTTACCACTAGCACCACCTGTTCTTGCCTGGAGAATCCCAGGGACGGGGGAGCCTGGTGGGCTGCTGTCTATGGGGTTGCACAGAGTCGGACACGACTGAAGCGACTTAGCAGCAGCAGCACCACCACCATCTGGGAAGCCTACATTCTTAGCTATATCATCTTTTTAACACTGACAGTTAGAAAAGTTCCTAATCAGGCATGGCACCCACAGCCCTGAACAAGTTTCTGGCATTTGAAGACAGTTTATTTCAGTTGTCCATGAATTGATACTTGGATTAGTGTACTTTATCCAATAAAATCATAAACTCCTTAAGGACAGGAATATGCCATTTCTTCCTGTTATATTCCCCATGTCATAGCAGAGACATAATAGCTATTTAGCAGGCATATTTAGTCACAGTGTGTTTGTCAAACATTTACCAGGTATAAAGAAACATAGTTGAAACCAATACAACATTGTAAAAATTTTAAAAAAAAACAAAATTAAAAAAATTTCTTTTCAGTGGATCAGGACTTAACATCTGTGGAATTACAATTGCCACGTCTGCTTAGTCCAAGAAAAAGTTACAAGGACTTTGCCAGGTTCTATTTGGAGGGGAAGGAGTAAAGGAGAAGATGGGAGCAGGCACTGGGGCAAGGAGAATTTTCTCTCCATCAGACTTTCAAGGTCTCTAAAGCTGATCTTTTCGAAAAAATATGGACACAAGCGTGCTCTCTCAAATACAGCTTGATTCAGGTGAGCATTCATGTCTGAAAAGGAATATTGTTTTAAAAGTTAGATCATATATATTTTTTCCTCTCGATAGGTGATTGTTGACGAGCAGAACCTGGATTTTCTGTTGGAATATACTATTTCTGCTATTCAGCAGTGCAGTTCCTGGACACACATGCAGATTCTCCAGGCTCTGGCAGCCCTGGTTTACTGCAATGGCTCAAAGTGTCAAAAGGTAAACTGTGTTCTGTCTTTCCTTTGAAAAGCTGGGAGCATAGGCTCTAAACCCGCAGGCACGTGTTCAGATTTCTCTCCTGCCATTACTTAAATGTGTAACCTTGAATCAGTCACTCAAAGTAATGTGTAACCTTACTCAGTCACTCTGAGCCGTGTTTCCTCATGTGTAAAATAGTTCCTCTGAGGGTGAAGTCTCACTTGTAAAGTGCTTGGGACTCGGTACATATCAATTGTTATTATCATTCAGTTCAGTTCAGCTCAGTCATCTCCGACTCTTTGCGACCCCATGAATCGCAGCACGCCAGGCTTCCCTGTCCATCACCAACTCCCGGAGTTCACTCAGACTCGCGTCCATCTAGTCAGTGATGCCATCCAGCCATGTCATCCTTGGTCATCCCCTTCTCCTCCTGCCCCCAATCCCTCCCAGCATCAGAGTCTTTTCCAATGAGTCAACTCTTCCATGAGGTGGCCAAAGTACTGGAGTTTCAGCTTTAGCATCATTCCTTCCAAAGAAATCCCAGGGCTGATCTCCTTTAGGATGGACTGGTTGGATCTCCTTGCAGTCCAAGGGACTCTCAAGAGTCTTCTCCAACACCACAGTTCAAAAGCATCAATTCTTCGGCGCTCAGCCTTCTTCACAGTCCAACTCTCACATCCATACATGACCACAGGAAAAACCATAGCCTTGACTAGACGGACCTTAGTCGGCAAAGTAATGTCTCTGCTTTTGAATATGCTATCTAGGTTGGTCATAACTTTTCTTCCAAGGAGTAAGCGTCTTTTAATTTCATGGCTGCAGTCACCATCTGCAGTGATTTTGGAGACCAAAAAAATAAAGTCTGACACTGTTTCTACTGTTTCCCCATCTATTTCCCATGAAGTGATGGGACTGGATGCCATGATCTTCGTTTTCTGAATGTTGAGCTTTAAGCCAACTTTTTCCTCTTTCACTTTCATCAAGAGGCTTTTTAGTTCCTCTTCACTTTCTGCCATAAGGATGGTGTCATCTGCATATCTGAGGTTATTGATATTTCTCCCAGCAATCTTGATTCCAGCTCGTGTTTCTTCCAGTCCAGTGTTTCTCATGATGTACTCTGCATAGAAGATAAATAAGCAGGGTGACAATATACAGCCTTGACGTACTCCTTTTCCTATTTGGAACCAATGTGTTGTTCCATGTCCAGTTCTAACTGTTGCTTCCTGGCCTGCATACAGATTTCTCAAGAGGCAAGTCAGGTGGTCTGGTATTCCCATCGCTTTCAGAATTTTTTTTGTTTGTTTGTTTTGCTTTACAATACTGTATTCGCCCTGCTACACATCGACATGAATCAGCCACGAGTGCACACGAACTCCCAATCCCCAGAATTTTCCACAGTTTATTGTGATCCACACAGTCAAAGTCTTTGGCATAGTCAATAAAGCAGAAATAGATGTTTTTCTGGAACTCTCTTGCTTTTTCCATGATCCAGCGAATGTTGGCAATTTGATCTCTGGTTCCTCTGCCTTTTCTAAAACCATCTTGAACATCAGGGAGTTCACGGTTCACGTATTGCTGAAGCCTGGCTTGGAGAACTTTGAGCAGTACTTTACTAGCGTGTGAGATGAGTGCAATTGTGTGGTAGTTTGAGCATTCTTTGGCATTGCCTTTCTTTGGGATTGGAATGAAAACTGACCTTTTCCAATCCTGTGGCCACTGCTGAGTTTTCCAAATTTGCTGGCATATTGAGTGTAGCACTTTCACAGCATCATCTTTTAGGATTTGAAATAGCTCTACTGGAATTCCATCACCTCCACTAGCTTTGTTCGTAGTGATACTTTCTAAGGCCCACTTGACTTCACATTCCAGGATGTCTGGCTTTAGGTAAGTGATCACACCATCATGATTATCCGGGTCATGAAGATCCTTTTTGTACAGTTCTTCTATGTTTTCTTGCCACCTCTTGTTACCTTTCATCTATTCAGCCAAGCCAAGATGAGAGACCTTCAGCAGCAGGCTTGACTGGAGTACTGATCCTTACTGATGTTTCTTGTCATATTTTTATATGCCTATCTGAAGGATTTACCTAGCATCTAGTCTTTTGGTACTTAAATTTCCTTTAGTTGAAAAAAATGAAATCTGTTTAAAAAATAATATTTTCCTAACAGCTTTCCTTCAGCTAACATTGGCTGTGATTTTTTTTAAGTACCTTCCAGACTTGCTTGGCAAGAGTGGACTCTTGATGAAGTTGAGCGACTTGGCTCAGTCAGACCCTGAAGTTAGGAGAGCTGCAGTGCATTGTATGGCAAACTTATGTCTCAGGTATGTGGATTCAATCGGATTTCCCAAGCTGTGATAAGACAGGGCCTTTCATGGGCCCTTTGTAGGTGGTTCAATCTGAAGCCAGAGCCAACTTAGAAAAATAATCTATGTTGCATTTTTCATGCTCTTTGCTAATAAGATCATCTTATGTTGTTTATTTTTTATTTTAACATTGCTTGTAAAGAAAGCTCATAAAGAAGTAAAAGAAAAAATAGACTAGGGCCTTATTTCTAAAATATGGTGAAAGTGATAATATGTGCAGTGTGTTGAGGTTTTGTTTTTCTGTTGGTATAAATTGTAACCATATTAAGTCTTTGAGAAGGATATATTCATACGAATTTAAGCTTTGGTGAGATATATCTGTCATGGCCAATTTATTCAAAGAAAAGAGAAGCAATACCAGCTGCCCAGTTCTGGATTCATGCAATAGAAAGTGAGCAACCCAAGCTTGAACTGATGTGTAATATCTTGTCTCCACAGTACCATATTGTCCAGTGGCTCAGGAGGCAGGTCCAGTGGTGTGATTCTACCTGGACTTCTGTATTATTTCCCTCTAAGAACCAAAAAGCAGAATAAAAAAGATTTCTCTTTTTGCATACTTGTTTCCCTACCAACTTCTGTAACGTTTCCCTGTGGAAACCATTCTTCTTCCTCTTCCAGCCTTGAGCCTGTCCACAACAGTAGTTAACCAAAGTGCATAATTGCCAGGGTCCAGCCCCGGTGGACCAGGGATATGCAAAGCGGGGATGGAGCAGGCGGCTGTGGACAGAATTTTATATAGAGATGGTCTGGTATTCCCATCTCTTTCAGAATTTTCCACAGTTTATTGTGATCCACACAGTCAAAGGCTTTGGCATAGTCAATAAAGCAGAAATAGATGTTTTTCTGGAACTCTCTTGCTTTTTCCATGATCCAGCAGATGTTGGCAATTTGATCTCTGGTTCCTCTGCCTTTTCTAAAACCAGCTTGAACATCAGGGAGTTCATGGTTCATGTATTGCTGAAGCCTGACTTGGAGAATTTTGAGCATTACTTTACTAGCGTGTGAGATAAATGCAATTGTGCAGTAGTTTGAGCATTCTTTGGTATTGTCTTTCTCTGAGATTGGAATGAAAACTGACCTTTTCCAGTCCTGTGGCCACTGCTGAGTTTTCCAAATTTGCTGGCATATTGAGTGCAGCACTTTCACAGCATTATCTTTCAGGATTTGAAATGGCTCCTCTGGAATTCCATTGCCTCTATTAGCTTTGTTCTTAGTGATGTTTTGTACGGCCCACTTGACTTCACATTCCAGATGTGTGGCTCTAGGCAAGTGATCATACCATCATGATCTGGTTGCTAAGCATGTATAAATTGAGAACTGAGCCCTGTGACACTCAAAGATTTTGAGGTCATGAAGAGGAGAAGGAACTCTGTGAAAAAAAGATTTAGGAGGAACTGCCAGTGAAATGATGAGAACTCAGAGGAAGTGGTACGCCAGGGACTAGTGAAGAATGTGCTTCAAGTGATCAGCTGTAGCTAAGGCAGCTTACAGACCAAGCAAGATGTTGCCTGGAGACACACACCCCAATGTTCATAGCAGCACTGTTTACAATAGCAACACATGGAAATGGAAGCAACCTAAATGCCCATTTAAAGATGAACAGATTATAAAGATGTGATACACACACACAATGGAATATTATTCAGTTATTAAAAAGGATGAAATAATGCCATTGCAGCAACATGGATGGACCTAGAGATGATCAAGCTAAGTCAAAGACAAATATCATAAGATATCATTTCTATATGGAATCTTACAAAATGAACAAATGAATTTATTTACCTAATAGACTCAGACATAGGAAACCAATTTATGGTTACCGAGGGGGAAAGGGTGGGGGGTTGAACTGGGAATTTGGAATAAACAGACACATACTACTATATATAAAATAGATAAACAACAAGGATCTACCAAATAGCACAGGTAACTATATTCAACATCTTGTAAAAATCTGTAATGAAAAAGAATCTGAAAAAGGATATATGTGTGTATAAAAAACTGAAACACTTTGCTATAAACTTTAAACAATGTAAATCAACTACACTTCTATAAAAAATGAATTTTTAAAATTTTAAAAAGAAAGAAATTTTAGTATACCTTAAGAAAACAAAAAAAAAAGATGGTGCCTGAGAATCACCTATAACTTCTGGCAATGCTAAAGGTCTTTGGTGATCTGGGCTAGAGCCATAGAGGTGTTGTGGAAACAAAGACCCAACTGGAGGGATTTTTAAGAAAGAACTGGAGGAGAAATTACAGAGACAGAATGTACAGGAAACTCTCTTACTGGGTTTTGCCATAAAGAAGACAGGAATGGGGTAATAATAACCAGAGGGGGCATGGGGTGAAGGAAGATGGTTTGGGGTGGTGGTTTGGTTTAAAGATGGGAAAAATTCCATCATGTTTTCATGCGGCAAGAATGATCTAGTAGAGTGTGCTACATGTTAGTATGGGGGACAGTGGGAGAACTGCTCAAGGCACATGCTGGAATAAAGCAGAGGACAGGAGTGCCAGCACACAAGTAGGAGGGGCTCCGGAGAGCCAAGCAGAGTCATTCTCAGCTTACATGCTTTGTGTCTTGCAGTTCCACACAGAATTTCACTAGCAGAAACATGAGTGTTTCGCTGCTAATGTTAAAAAAAATTGGTAACTATTTGCTTTATTTATCCCTCTCATATTCCTCTGAGCCATTTTGCCCCCATCTTGCTAATAAGAAAGGCTCATAAAAGTTATATGACTTGTGATTAACATACATAAACTGCTGCTGCTAAGTCGCTTCAGTCGTGTGCACTCTGTGCGAGCCCAGAGACAGCAGCCCACCAGGCTCCCCCGTCCTTGGGATTCTCAGGCAAGAACACTGGAGTGGGTTGCCATTTCCTTCTCCAGTGCATGAAAGTGAAAAGTGAAAATGAAGCCACTCAGTCATGTCCGACCCTTACCAACTCCATGGACTGCAGCCTACTAAGCTCCTCCCATGGGATTTTCCCGGCAAGAGTACTGGAGTGGGTTGCCATTGCCTTCTCCCCATAAATACACTACTATATATATAATTGATGGTCAACAAGGACCTACTTAGCACAGGGAGCTAAACTCAATATTCCATAACAACCTATATGGGAAAAGAATCTAAGAATGGATAAATGTGTGTGTGTGTACTGAATCATTTTACTGTATACCACACTGTTAATCAACTATACCCCAACATAAAAAATTAAATTAAAAAAATAAAAATAACAGGAACAACAAAGGTTATATGATTTTATCAAGTTCCCAAAGCTTATGTGAAAACCAGATATCAGACTAGGTCTAGGTGGGATTTCCTTAGTGATTCAATGGCTAAGACTCTGTGCCACCAATGCAGGCAGTCCAGGTTCAATCCCTGGTCAGAGAATTAAACCCCACATGCAACTAAAGATCACCCATGCCACAACAAAGACTGAAGATCTCACGTGCTGCAACTAAGACCCAGCACAGCCAAATTAATAAATACAAAAAAAAAAAAAAAAAAAAAAAACCTTAGGTCTGGCTGATTCCAAAGACAATAAATGTTCCACAACATCAGAGCCTAGAATCCCCCCAGAGGGTCCACCAGCTAATGAGAAATGGACAACATCATTTAAAGATGTCAGGTGAAGAAAAGCACAATTAACATAAGCCTAACAAATCCCAAGAGGAACTAAAAAGCCTCTTGATGAAAGTGAAAGAGGAGAGTGAAAAAGTTGGCTTAAAGCTCAACATTTAGATAACGAAGATCATGGCATCCAGTCCCATCACTTCATGGGAAATAGATGGGGAAACAGTGGAAACAGTGCAGACTTTATTTTTTTGGGCTCCAAAATCACTGCAGATGGTGACTGCAGCCATGAAATTAAAAGACACTTACTCCTTGGAAGAAAAATTATGACCAACCTAGATAGTATATTCAAAAGCGGAGACATTACTGACTAAGGTCCGTCTAGTAAAGGCTATGGTTTTTCCTATGGTCATGTATGGATGTGAGAGTTGGCCTCTAAAGAAGGCTGAGTGCCAAAGAATTGATGTTTTTGAACTGTGGTGTTGGAGAAGACTCTTGAGAGTCCCTTGGACTGCAAGGAGATCCAACCAGTCCATTCTGAAGAAGATCAGCCCTGGGATTTCTCTGGAAGGAATGAGGCTAAAGCTGAAACTCCAGTACTTCGGCCACCTCATGCGAAGAGCTGTCTCATTGGAAAAGACTCTGCTGCTGGGAAGGATCGGGGGCAGGACGAGAAGGGGCCAGGACAGAGGATGGGATGGCTGGATGGCATCACTGACTCGATGGACATGAGTCTGAGAGAACTTCAGGAGTTGGTGATGGACAGGGAGGCCTGGTGTGCTGTGATTCATGGGGTCGCAAAGAGTCAGACACGACTGAGCAACTGAACTGAACTGAATGAATCCCACACACAAGCTTCAGGGAAGCAAGAGTAAGTTATGAGCCTGGCCCCTCTGCAGTGAAGCCTTTGGGGAAGATGTGGTTTAGTCGATAGATGTTAAAGTGGAGAGTGATGGAGGCTTCAGTGAATAGGAACCTCCTGAGAAGAGCTGGTCATCAAAGTAGAGCTGATGAGTCCCATGTGGATGGGAGAGAGCAAATGTTTCCACTTGAAAGTGGGGCAGTAGAAGTTGAGAAAAGCATTATGGAGCTTCTTTGGGTTTCCAGTCCCTTCAGTGAACATTTACTAAGCACCTACTATGTCCACAGCACAAGACTTCACGTTCAGGAAATGAAGAAGAGCAGTCCTCCTTCCAAAAGTTACACAATGAACAATTTGAATTCAGTATAAGCTTTCTAAATAGCTGTGTGAGTCAGGGTCTCCAGGGAAGCAGAATCAGCAATACATAAGGATACAGATATAGATCAGATGTATATGTTTAAATATATAATATATATACACAAATATATATGTGGTTTATTTCAAGGAATATAGGGCTGGCCAATAGTCTGGGAACTTGGGCAGAAGTTGATGCAGTCTTGAGGCAGAATTTTTTTTTCTTCTCTAGGAAACCTCAGGGTTTTCTCTCAGGATCTTCAACTGATTGGACAAGGCCCACCCACATTATTCAGGGTAATCTACTAGTCAGTCAACTGTAGCTGGTAACCATATTTACAAAATACCCATCCTGTCAACACATGGATCAGTGCTTGATTAAATAACTGGGTACTCTAGCCCAGCCAAGCTGACACATAACATTAACCATCACAGTGTCCTATTAGTTCCCAGGTTTATTCATAGAAGCCAAAAGCAGGTACTTTTTTCTTTTAGAATTGTTCTTGCCAGACTGATCAGATGTTGAGCCGTAGACCAGTGAGGGGCCAGAGGAGGGTCTGTCTCTGAGCCACTATTAAGCGTGGTTTTTAAAGGTTCTAATTCATTGTAATTAATTTTTATTGTGCAGAGGCAGAAGCCTGGTGGAATGAAAGGGAGTAATTTCACAAGTCAAAATAACAAGTAAATACAAATAGTCCCCAACTTCCCACCACCTCCAGGTCTCGCCTCCTGGAATGAAACACAGCCCTGAGCTCCTCTTGCTTCCCCAGCAGTCCTGGCTCTTGGCTCCTCCTTCCCAACCAGTTTTCCAGGAAACCAACCTGGTTTCAAACGTCCCTGACCCCAAGAGCCCCCTTCTCCTGCAGGAGACAATGTCAGAGCCTTTGTCTATTAGATGGAGTGTAGATTTCGGGCATTAACAGTCCTCCCACACAAAGTGGGAGATTCACTGCAGAGTGGGCTGGGGAGAGAAGCCCATCTTGGTTGTGCTTGTTGCAAACAATGAAACAGTTCAAGGAGGCTCTTTGTTCATCTTCAGGCTTGGAGTCCTAGTGAGCGGAGCAGGCAGGCGCGTGTGCCGGATATTAAGTCTCATTTCAAAGCTGCAGAGCTGACGGGGTGACCTGACACGGTGACGTGGGAGCTCGCAGGATGCTGCAAGTGGGAGGCTGGGATTCAGTCTGAGCATCCAGATGGAGAGACTGGAGATGTAGATGAAGGCAAGGCACTGGGCTGTGGGTTATTTTCTTTTTCGGAGAATGAAGCCTGAAAGGAGGACTTGACTTTTTCTGGCCTGAAATCCAGTGTTGGGGTTTCAGAAGTCTTGAGTAATGACCGGTGTAGGTTTCTCATGGAGGACTCATTTATCTAGGTGCCAGTAGGTGAGCCTGGCTTCCCAAGCTTGAAAATTTAGATTTATTGGGTGCCAGAAATTGGACTGGACACCATTTAATAGGCCCATGCACCATGAAGGTGAGGGTGGGAGAATAAGAGTCAAGAGGGTAGAATGGATGGAGAAAGGACTCAGTGTGAAGAAAAACAGCAAAATCTGATTAACACCGTAAAATGCTGGCCACAGCGGGCGGGAAATACAAGACTCTGGAGAAACCGGTGGTTTCTGAACAGAGCCGAAATCAGATAAAACCTGCGGGAAGAGAGAGATGGAGGAGAGGGAAAGAATTAGTCTCTGGGAACTTAAGGAAGGGATTTGTTGGAGAGGGAGAGAGGGAGGGAGAGAGAGGAGAGATGGGCAGAGAGGGAGAGACAGGTTTCTGAACTCTACAGAAGGTAAAACTGCCTTTAGAACGTGGATCGAAAAAAAAAAGCCATTTGCTGGCTACAAAATATATATATATATATATACACACACACACACACACATATATCTTGTTCAGCCCCTTGCTCTGAAACAGAAGAAAAGCCTTGGGATTTATGGAATGTGGATTTACATAGACAGGCCCTGGAATATATAAATACTCGGCTGACTTCTAATGTGCAGAGAAAGGCTGAGTGAGGCACGTTTGCGGGAGGGAAGGAGCAGAGGGAAGTGAAATCCAAACCCTGGGCTCCGTGCCTCATTCCCCAAGGAACACGGGGAATGCATACTCCTTCTCTGCATGCTTCAATTTCTTCATGATTTTTATCTGTTTTCTCCCTGGGGCTGGGGAAGCGGTGTAAAAATGACTTCTCAGGCTTTAAGACCTTTAAACAAAAAAACTGTGTAATGCAACACAGCTGATCTGAATCTCTCTACTCACCAACGTGGATGTTCATTCAATATTTATCGTGTTTCTTCTCTGTGCAAGGCACTACTTTAGATTCACAGGTGGAAATGTACATAGTAAACACTTCATTCATTCAACAGATATAATACCCAGGTGGAAATAACCATCACTTCCCTCAGAGTGCATCCATCCTTGTGGGGAGAGGTGGGCAGGAAAATTCACGTGCATGACATACTGCAGACATGAAGGAGGGCAAGCTGAGTTAAACCAAAGAATCATAGACACCTTCCTGGAGGAGGTGACTTACAGGCTGTGGCTCCCGGCACTCACTCAGTGGTCTGCTGAAAATCACATTTCTCAGTCAACAACCCAGATGTTTCGGCTCCATGTCAGCACACATGTAGGCATTTGGAAATGCCTGGATTTCTGGTTATTGGATCCAAACGCCCACCAGCACTTGTGGAAAGGAGAGTAGGCATGTACCTTGTAAATAATGCAAGCCCAGATCGTGTAGTAATTGTTTTTATGAGCCATTCTTCTTCCACCAGGACACAGATCATCAAAATTCTTAGCTATTTATTATACATCAGTTTATTACTTGCCCTCAATTACATGGTGAAATTTATATCTTTGCACACGACCAAGGTGGTGGGCCCCATGGCCCAAGGCAATTAGATAAGGCCTTAAAGAAATCAGACTGTGAACAAGGTAGAAGTTTAATAAAATTTGAAACCCACAGCTGTCAAGCTACATGCAGCCCTGTTCACAACTATCAGGCAAACATCATTACAGAATTGGTCAGGGTAAGGACAGCTTTGCATCCCATTTTGTGGACAGTTTTAAAGATTGTTGGTGCAAATGTGTGCGTGCATGCTCATGTGTGTCATATGTGTGTGTTAGTCACTCAGTCGTGTCCGACTCTGCAATCCCATGGACTGTAGCTCTCCAGGCTCCTCCGTCCATGGAATTCTCCAGGCAAGAATACTGAAGTGGGTTGCCAGTCCCTTCTCCACAGAATATTCCCAACCCAGGGATCAAACCTAGGTCTCCCACACTGCAGGCAGATTCTTCACCATCTGAGCCACCTGGGAAGCCCATGTGTCTACATGAAAGTGAAAGTGAAGTCGCTCAGTCGTGTCCGACTCTTTGCAACATCATGGACTGCAGCCTACCAGGCTCCTCCGTCCATGGGATTTTCCAGGCAAGAGTACTGGAGTGGGTTGCCATTTCCTTCTCCAGGGGATCTTCCCAACCCAGCGACTGAACCTAAGTCTCCCGCATTGCAGGCAGACGCTCTACAGTCTGAGCCACTGCATAAGAATATGGTATATTTAGATTGTATTTATATTGATACAGGAAGGGAATGGCAACCCATTCCAATATTCTTGCCTGGAGAATCCCATGGACAGAGGGACCTGTCAGGTTATACAGTCCATAGGGTTGCAAAGAGTCGGACACGTCTCAAGCAACTTAGTACGCACGCACAGGGATGGGCTAAAGGGGGGAAAGTGACATTGCAGAGGCAATAATTCCTTTCAGCTTCCCCAGCCACATGGTCCCTTATTTTCCCCCTCCCTGGAAAATCCCCTGCAGAAGGAAATGGCTTCCCTGGAAATCCTATGGACAGAGGAGCCTGGCAGGCTACAGTCCATGAGGTTGCAAAAGAGCCAGATACGACTTAGTGACTCAACTTAGTAACAACAAAATCACTGTCTTATCCCACACAAACCCCAACCATCTTATCCCATGGCTCAGAAATCACACACCCCTCACCTCGGTATTCCCTTTCCAGACCAGAGAAACCTACTCTCTTATTCCTATTTCACATAAATGTCCTTCCCATGAAATATTTTAATTTAAACCACTAAGGTAGCCAAAAGATAAAGTCGAGATGATGGTAGAACTTAGGAATGAGTTGGCAGGAATGAATTGGCAACAAGTCAAACGTAGGTGTGGGAGCAAGAGAAACAGCAGAGACTTTCCTGACCAGGGGAAACACACAACAAAGAAATGATGAGTCTGCACGCCTGGATAGGAGCTTCGGCACTAATTCCTGCTACATTAGGCAAAACACTTAAATTTTCTTGCTTGGAATTGGTCTCTTTTCTGTCTCCCAGAGCCTTTTGTACTTGCCTAAATAGATACTTATCAGACTGCATAATCGCTTATTATTTACTACAAATAATGTTTTAGCATTATTAGTCACAACCAATCTTCTCGGCCATCTGCCCTTCTAGACGGTGAGCTCTTCAACCAAGGGGACCATGTCTTCCCAGGTTCTAGAACAATGCCTTGCTTGTGGTAAGTGCCTCACATGGAAAGCTTTTCAATGAATTTAACTATTCTGAGTCAACTACTCACCTGCAAAGTGTAAGTTTCTCCACTCATCCATCCATTTATTTATTCACCATTTACTGGACAGCATACCAGACCACCTGACCTGCCTCTTGAGAAATCTGTATGCAGGTCAGGAAGCAACAGTGAGAACTAGACATGAAACAATAGCCTGGTTCATAATAGGAAAAGGAATACGTCAAGGCTGTATATTGTCACCCTGCTTATTTAACTTCTATGCAGAGTACATCATGAGAAATGCTGGGCTGGAAGAAGCACAAGCTGGAATCAAGATTGCCAGGAGAAATATCAATAACCTCAGATATGCAGATGACACCACTCTTATGGCAGAAAGTGAAGAGGAACTAAAAAGCCTCTTGATGAAAGTGAAAGAGGAGAGTGAAAAAGTTGGCTTAAAACTCATCAGAAGACGAAGATCATGGCATCTGGTCCCATCACTTCATGGCAAATAGATGAGGAAACAGTGGAAACAGCATCAGACTTTATTTGGAGGGGGCTCCAAAATCACTGCAGATGGTGACTGCAGCCATGAAATTAAAAAGACGCTTACTCCTTGGAAGAAAAGTTATGACCACCTAGATAGCATATTCAAAAGCAGAGACATTACTTTGCCGACTAAGGTCCACCTAGTCAAGGCTATGGTTTTTCCAGTAGTCATTAATGGAGAGTTGGACTGTGAAGAAGGCTGAGCGCCGAAGAATTAATGCTTTGAACTGTGGTGTTGGAGAAGACTCTTGAGGGTCCCTTGGACTGCAAGGAGATCCAACCAGTCCATTCTGAAGGAGATCAGCCCTGGGATTTCTTTGGAAGGACTGATGCTAAAGCTGAAACTCCAGTACTTTGGCCACCTCATGCAAAGAGTTGACTCATTGGAAAAGACTCTGATGCTGGGAGGGATTGGGGGCAGGAGGAGAAGGGGCCAACAGAGGATGAGATGGCTGGATGGCATCACTGACTCAATGGACGTGAGTCTGGGTGAACTCTGGGAGTTGGTGATAGACAGGGAGGCCTGGCATGCTGCGACTCATGGGGTCGCAAAGAGTCAGACACGACTGAGCAACTGAACTGAACTGAGCTGCTAGGTGAAGTGCCATAGGAGGCATACAAATGCATAATCTAGGAACTTATCTAAAATAACAGTCCCTGCCTACCTCCCAGAACCATAGAGAAGAACAAAGTGTATAAATGTGTATAAATGAGCTTTGGAAACTGTACTCGCTACCTGAGGTAAGGGGTCATCTTCTTTCTCAGTCATTGCCTGTGTCCTGCTGATGCTATGAGCCCTCCTGGCCCTGCAAGGGTTATTTTTGCAGACTTCCCCTGACTCCCTTCTCTGTAGCTCCCAACAGATGTATTAAGTGTAATCTTGGATCTGTTCCAGGTTCCCTCTTTAAGACTCAGAATGTTCAATATTTCCTGCACGCAGCAGGAGCTCTGGGCTGGCACCATGCCAGACACTCTGTAAGGCTCATTCCCCAAACATCACTGGTGTCTGGGTCTCAGCCCCAACTTGTCCAGGCTGTTGGATTGAGCCTGCTTGTGAAGCAGGCACGAAACCCCAGCAGAAGCTGCCCCTGCAGCCTCACCAGTTTGTTCTGAGATAACCAGCAGACTGACTCCCTGAAGCACCAGCTGAGGACAGGAAGACCCACTGCCCACTGCCCCTCTGTTTCCTGACTCAGCCTGAGCCCTGCCAGAGGCAAGTTGGAGTATTGGAGCTGCCCTGAGGCTCTGGCTTGGTTGACAGTGGAACAAGCACTTTAGAGAAGTATCCACAGGAAAATAGGTGAACAGCAGCAAACTGAGTTCCCTGGATGCTTGCTGAGCTGGTATGATGGGAGTTAACCCCAGTTCACCGTGTGGCTGACAAGACCTCATCTGGTTCTGCAGTGAGAAGAGCCTTCTTGTGACTGCTCAGGGCTAATGCCTCCTCATTCATGTGGCAGCAGTACAAATGGAGTCCACATCCTTCTCCAAAACTGACAGGGAGAGAGGGATTCTAAGGCATCTTTGGGAACACTTCCATGTGGACACATCATCCCACTCCTCCTCATTCTTCCCACTTTTTAATTAATTTGCATAATCACTAGCACCGGCTGAACACATGTGACACACTCAGGACTCATGGTTGCATTTAAACAGGAACCAGTTTTGTGCTTTTAAATGTAATCTTTTCCCCTTTCCCCCAACCTTTGTCTTTCTTTTCATCAAGTTTCCCATCCCCTCATTCTATTTCTTTTTTCTCCAACCCTCCCACATTTGGTGAATTCCATGGACACTGTGACCTCCCTCCATACCCTACCCTCCTCCCCAACCACATCAATTTGATTGAACAAGTAGATTCTACAGAAGAGAAGAAGGAAACTAAGATTCACGTAGCTCCTTTGAGGTGCCAGGCAGAGTGTCAAAATGCAGAATACAGACAGACAAGCTCTGTTGCACATCCACAACTCATGTGGAGTCTGGGAACCAAGCTATTGCTACAGCACCTATGCAACACCCAGACCTATTAAGGCAGGAAAACACATCCCAAAAATACAGGGTAAGAGCTGCCTCCCCGGTGGCGCAAATGGTAAAGAATCTGCCTGCCAGTGCAGGAGACCCAAGAGACATGGGTCGATCCCTGGGTTGGGAAGATTCCCTGGAGGTGGAAATGGCAACCCACTCCAGTATTCTTGCCTGGGAAATTCCATAGGTAGAGGAGCCTGGCAGGCTACAGTCCCTGGGGCTGCAAAGAATCAAACACGACTGAGCACAGAGAAGAGCTACAGTTCAGTTCAGTTGCTCAGTCATGTCCGACTCTTTGCGACCCCATGAATCACAACACGCCAGGCCTCCCTGTCCATCACCATCTCCCGGAGTTCACTCAAACTCACGTCCATCGAATCAATGATGCCATCCAGCCATCTCATCCTCGGTCATCCCCTTCTCCTCCTGCCCCTAATCCCTCCCAGCATCAGAGTCATTTCCAGTGAGTCAACTCTTCGCATGAGGTGGCCAAAGTACTGGAGTTTCAGCTTTAGCATCATTCCTTCCAAAGAAATCCCAGGGCTGATCTCCTTCAGAATGGACTGGTTGGATCTCCTTGCAGTCCAAGGGACTCTCAAGAGTCTTCTCCAACACCACAGTTCAAAAGCATCAATTCTTCGGCGCTCAGCCTTCTTCACAGTCCAACTCTCACATCCATACATGACCACAGGAAAAACCACAGCCTTGACCAGATGGACCTTAGTCGGCAAAGTAATGTCTCTGCTTTTGAATATACTATCTAGGTTGGTCATAACTTTTCTTCCAAGGAGTAAGCACCTTTTAATTTCATGGCTGCAGTCACCATCTGCAGTGCTACAGAGGCCCATAAAAGGCATGAGATTTAGAGCCCAGCTAGTAACAGCTGAGAGATGGCCACCTTTTCTTGTGGAAAGAATTGCAGTCCTGGGTGCAAGCTGAAGCTCTGGCTTAACTGATCTTTGCTAAACTGGAATTTCTTCTGCCTCTCAGTTTCCTCATGTATAAACTAGGACAGTTGCACCAAATAACCTATCATATCTCTAGTTCTGAAACACTTCTCATCTGTGAATCTTTCTCTGATCTTTGCCCTGTGACCCACATCATGATAAAACTGTATTAAGATAGACTGTGGAACAGGTATGTCAGCTGTATTTTGTCGGGAGATCAGATCTCTGAATTCTTGTCATAATAGTCTGCATTTGGAGCTATAATGGTTTGTAATGGTATATTAGCCTGGTCTGGCTACTGAAATCAGTGCTTCTCTCAGTGCTTGGGCCCATGCTATTTGCAAAGACAGACTATTGTTCATTGTGTAGTCATCCTTACTGGAACCCCATTCAAATAAAGCTTGAGCTGCTTGAGCTAATGAGAGAGACCTTTTATCAAACCCTGGAGGTCAGCAGATGTGGGCTTTATGGGAAAAGTGAAAGAATGGGGGAAATTCCATCATGGTCATGAAAAGGCACTTCCAGTAAACTCTTATCCATCAAGGGAGAGTAACAGGTTGTCCTGGTCAGTGGCAACTAAAGAGTCTTTATAGATGCTGCATGGATGATCAATTTTCAAAGGTTGAAAGAAACATGGAAATACACCAAAAAGTTGCTATGAATATGTTAATCCTCTCTGAGAATTCCATAAAACCCTGGTGCTGTCATTACATAGCAAACGAGAATGATAACATTTAGGATATAATTGTTGCAAAAATAATGGGCCTCCCGCTTATCAATCCTATTACTTTGGGGGGAAAATAGTATTACTAAACATGATTTGGGTTTCCTCTCAATTTCCAATGACTGCCCTTTTTTTCCTGCTCCACGCAGTCATGACCATTTCTAGAAAGAGAGAGAGTTCCCCACTCACACAACTGTGCATCTTTTCTCCTACCTCTCACTGCCTGCCCTACTTCCCTATCTGCCAGCTCATCTATAGACTCCTTCATGAACCTTCCATCATAGCCAACCCCAAAGACGGGCGGGATTGTTCCCATTTCCCAACTCTCACAGCTCTTTGTTTTCAACTCCCTTAAGGCATTTATCAATAATGTACTCTGAGACCACATGAATCTATCTAGTTCTGGCACTTCCCTTTAGAGAAAGTTTGACATCTACTCTCCCTAAGGGCATAAATGTTTTCATTTGGCTTGTACCTATTGGAGGAATAGACACATGGTACTAGTCATCAGAATTTTTAAATTTTGAAAGCATACATGATGGTCTGTATTCCGTATCATTGACTTGCCTGCGAGCCTCTTGTGGGCAGCATTGTGTCTAAGCAAACCACATTTCTGTTCCTAGCATAGAGCCTGGCATATGGTGGGGAACAATCAATGCTGGCTGAATTAAACTGAACATAATAAAAGGAAACCTTTGTGCATTCACACATTAGAAGAATATTAGAGATGGAAATATCACCAAGTTACAGCTCCCACTTTCAACTCGGAAATAAAAAGCACATTTTACACTAGAAAGAGAATCAGTGGCATATACAATCTTGTTTGCAAGCTCAGATGGTCTCCTTTGATTAAGAACCGTCTTGAGCTATAATCATTCAGGAATTTGTTGACAAATGACAGTATCACTTTGGTTGTTTACAGTTGTAGGTATTCATTCATTCAACCAATATTACTGAGCATCAACTATAAGCTAGAAGTTGTTAACATTTTAGGATTGCAGCCATGGAATAAGGTAAGGTAACCTCCTCATGGAGGCTGTATTCTAGAGGAGGAAACAGGATAAGAAAGTACACAGATAAGAAATATGGTTAAGTGATAAAAGAAAATAAATCAGGGTGATGATAACAAAATTGATGGCAAGGTCACCATTTTAGGAAGGATGGATGGCTGGAGAAGGTTGTTTGGAAGAGATGACTATTCAACTTGAAGGAGATTATTAAGTGATCCATGAAAGTATGTGAGGGGAAAAGTATTCAAGGCAAAGAGGACAGCATGTGAAAGGCATTGAGGCAAGAGACTACTTGGTGTGTTTTGAGAAAGAGAATAAAAGAGGAAGACAGTGTGTTAGACAGGACTAAAGAGGGATGAGGTTAGAACAAGTGCAAGAGATGAGCTCAGAGCAGTAGCAGTGAGCCACGGTGACTCAGGGGATAAAGAATCTGCCTGCAATGCAGGAGACGCAGGCTTGATCCCTGGGTCAGGAAGTTCCCCTGGAGGAGGCATGCAACCCACTCCGGTATTCTTGCCTGGAAAATCCCATGGACAAAGGAGCCTGGCGGGCTACAGCCCATGGGTTCACAAAGAGTCAGACACAACTGGAGTGACTCAGCATGCACACACAGATTAGGAAGTTAGAATATGGTAAGATTTGGAAGTTACCCTAAGATGGATGCTTTTGGAGGAGGTGGAACTGATGCGTGATGTGATCTGACCTACATTTTAAAAGCATCACTAGGGCTGCTGTGTTGAAACAAACTGGGAGAAGGCAAGTAAAATTGGTCTAGTTTGGAGACATGAGTCAGTTGGGAGGCTACTGTAATAATACAGGGTGTGGATAACCTAGACTAAGCTGGTGGATGGTGAGATGATAAGAAGTGATTGAGTCCTGGATATGTATTTGACAACAGAGCTACAGGCTTTGTTGAAGAACTGGATATGAAGTCAGAGAGAAAAACTCCAAGGTTCTTAGCCTCATCAGTTGGAAGAAGAGAGCTGCCATTTACTGAGATGGAGTAGATTGTGGGAGAGGTTTTGGGGTGAGGGAGTTCAGTTTGGTATATATTAATTTGCGGATACCTATCAGTCACACCCAGAGTTGCTATGTTGAAGCAAACTGAGAGATGGCAAAAATATTAGGGCAAATAATCTGAGATTTGAAAAGGTCAAGAACATAAAGCCAATCATATTGCAAAAAAATCTCTGGTCAAGGAGGATGGAGAAAAGGGAGAAGGGGGACATGAAAATGGACAAATAGGTAGAAAGACATCCCCAGGTCCCTGGATCCCGTTGTGCTAGGGTACTGGGCAGCCATCTTGCATAGTGTCAGTCACCTCTTCTAAATTCTAAGCAGGAACTTATATCATCAGCTGATAGCTGTTTCTCCATTGAGCCTGGAGTGCTTAACAGCTACAATATGCTTTGTATGAATTTGACCTCTTTAACAGAGGCTTGAAAATTGGTGGGAAGTGACTTTTACACCAAAGTGAAACTTAGCTGTTTAATTTCACCCGTTTACTGAGCACCTATCAAGCTGGGTACTATGCTAACTGGTGCAAAGATACAACTTAAAAGAAAAAAAAAAAAAAAAAGAATAGAACTTGCTTCCATGGAACTCACAATCTAAGTCAGTGGTTCTCAACTACTTTCCCCTCCAAGAGGCATTTGGCGATGCCCAGAAACACTTTCGATTGTCACTGCTAAGGGAGGGTATTACTGGCACCTAATATATAGAGGCCAGAGATGCTAAACATCCTCTAGGGCACAGGACTGCTGCTCATCTCAAAGAATTGTCTAAAATGTTAATAGCACCAAGATCAAGAAACTAAAGGCCATGACCACACATATAAGGAATAACTCTAGTACAAGACAGACCGTGATAAACAACAATTCATGTTTCTGGGGATCCTTCAAGCTTTGGAGAGAGATAGCATCTTAGTCAATCCTAAAGGAAATCAACCCTAAATATTCATTGGAAGGACTGATGCTGAAGCTCCAATACTTTGGTCACCTGATGCAAAGAGCTGACTCATTGGAAAAGATCCTGATAATGGGAAAGACTGAGGGCAAAAGGAGAAGGGGATGGCAGAGGATGAGATGGTTAGATAGCATCACAGACTCAATGGACATGAATCTGAGCAGATCATGGAAGATAGTGGAGGACAGAGAAGCCTGGCATGCTGCAGTCCATAGGGTCATAAAGAGTTGGATACGACTTAGAGACCAAACAACAAGCATCTTAGATTCACTAGCAAGATGCCTCTAGGGGGCCTGGAAATTACATCTGGGGAAAACAGAGCTCCAGCAAGTTCCTGCATGAGTAAACATATGTGTCCATATAGCCACATAGAGATAACAAGGGTCTTTTGTATATACAATCACATTCCATCCTCACGACAACTCTATTCAGAGGTCTTCCATCTATTCAAATAATTGTGACAGAAGAACAGTCCTCCTCTATTTGGAAAGACTATTCTCTCTAAGAGAGAAAGACAGGGACCTCAGCCCAGCCAATCAAACAGCCAAATTGACCCTGACAGTCACTGATGTTGGTGCCCCAGACAGGGACATCCATCATTCCTCAACAACCATCTTAAGCCAGCAGAGTCAGTATTCACACTTCCAGTTCAGATTTGGAAACTGAGGTTTAGTGACATGACTAAGATCTCACTGCTCCTAATTTGCAGTGATTTGGCACAAAACTCACCCTTCTGACTCTAGATGCAGAAATCTTTCTACTACAAGAAGCTACGTCTTTCCGTAATAACTATTGGTGTCAACACCATTATGGAGCTTAACAGTTCACAAAGTGATTTCCATGGAAGTCTTTTTTTCTCCCCAAGTATTTCTGTGGGCAAATTCATGGGAAGGAGTGGGAAATGCATTTGGGGTTTAGCCTGAAGGAGAGAAAGAATCCTCACCTGTATTTTTATCAGCTGTATCACATCTTTTTACGTTCATACATAAATCATGGAGGACATACAGATAGAGGGCCACCTGGCATCAAGATGGAATCAGACTAAAGGGTTTCTTCAGTAGTACTATGCATTGCATTTATATACCTTAAAAAAAACTCAGGGGAATTCATTCAAGTATGGTAATGGCTTAAAATGACCAGGTTAAAACTGAGCCACATGATTTTATTTAAATACAGATGGTCAGGTTTTGTTTCCATCTACAGAGCAAACTGCTGATGCAAAGTGGGACCCTATACATATAAGCCAGCAAAGCCATTTTAGAACCCAGAGTTTGAAAGAGTCTATATAAATGTAAATTACCAACCAAAGGGAGCATAAAATCTATAGATGGGAAAATGAGACTGCTATCTTCTCTCATCCAGCTCAGATTGACCATGTGGGCTCACATGACTTCCTTTCACTTGAGGAGTTTCTGGAGCATGGATTCAGCTGAGTTTCTGCATGACAGCATTCAGCTGGCAGGAATCTGGTGACCTGTGTTTCTTCTGGGGTGATCTGTCCGTTCTGGGGGTGGGGGTTCAGATGTCGCAGAGACACTGAGTCTACACGCTTATGCTTTGTCACCCCAACATGATTTCCATCCCTTGAATTCTCCACAAGAGTTTTCCAGGCAAATTTTGGGAGTGGATTGGCCCACTGTTTCAGCCTAATAGCTAGTAAGCCCTCTTTGCTCAGGGCCAAAGCTGAGCTCTAGTTGGAAAATGAAATGCTTCTGAAAGCTACCTTAACACTTTTCCTCCATGAATGCTGTGTTTCCCTAGGGACGTGTCTGAGAAGGCAATGGCACCCCACTCCAGTGTTCTTGCCTGGAGAATCCCATGGACGGAGGAGCCTGTTGGGCTGCAGTCCATGGGGTCGCAAAGAGTCAGACACAACTGAGCGACTTCACTTTGACTTTTCACTTTCACTCATTGGAGAAGGAAATGGCAACCCACTCCAGTGTTCTTGCCTGGAGAATCCCAGGGACAGGGGAGCCTGGTGGGCTGCCGTCTATGGGGACGCACAGAGTCGGACACAACCGAAGTGACTTAGAAGCAGCAGCAGCAGGGACGTGTAGGAACCATTCCCTAACTGGGACTCTGGGACATGAAAGAAGTTCAGGTGAGCTTCTCCAAGCCTATCCTTCCCAACTAGGGAGGATGGAGCCCACACGGGTAGAGGATTGATAGAATAAAAGAGAATGACCACAAACTGCTCAGAGCTCCATGCAGGAAAAACCGAGAAAAGAACAATCTAGCTAAATGAAACTGCTTTCTTCCTTTCAAACCATGGTATATTAATTGGGTCCACATCGGTCCACTTAATACCAATTGACATTAAGCAATTCACCATTTGATGGCAATTGAAAAACCCAAGCTTACTGCTCCAGATTCCCTTGATTGCTCTGAACAGATTTCCCATCCTAACATGGAAACGGATTTAATTTGATCTCCTCAGTCTGTTCGCCATTATGCGTAAAACAGTAATGCTGGTACCAGCAAACCAGAGGCTACCTGGCAGTGGAGTGCTCAAAACAGAGACACTCAGTCCTTGGAAAAGATGCAAAAGAAGGAGTCACTACAGAGTTGGCATGATGGCTACAGACCTGGGGCAACATGGCTGTTCTTTGTAGTTGTTATTTCTTAACGTTTTGATTTCTTTCTTTTTTTTTTCTGTCCTATTTCCTTAACACCAGAGGAGCTTAAAGTTGAAAAATATCCTAGAAAGCAAGCTAATTCAGCTCTGTCACATCTCAAAAAAAAAAAACTGTTCTCTTTTCCTCTTTCCCATGTCTTCTTTATCCTCTTCCATCCCCATTCCTATGCCAGCTCAGAGCTCTAGAGGCAAAGAGGTAATAGAAAGAACATGTAATCTTATACCAAAGGACTTGGGTTCAAATGATGCACTTCTACCATTTAACATCTCAGGACCTGTTTCTTTGTCAGTAAAGAGGAATAAAGGTCCACCTCCCAGAATTTCTGCGAGATAGTGGTAGAATAACTTATGCAAAAGCACCTTAAAATCTGCAAAGGAATCTGATGTGGAAGATATTGCCTGACCAAAAGCCCCCTGGAAGGAGATCAGCCAAATGGGTCAAAGGTTGAAAGCCAGGCAAGGAACAAATTCTGAGCAGTTGGCAGGAAGAACCATAGCACCCTAGTTCTCTCCACTCAAACCTGAAACTAAAGAAAGACTGGGGATTAGAAGCCTGAAAATATTTGCAGATGTTTGGCATGGCTGTGGTTAGCCTTTTGACTTTTGGAACAAATAATATCTAGGGATATTTGTTCCACTTGTTTTTCTTTTAACTAACTTGTCAAGCATATTGTTTGCAAACTTTTTAAATTCTAAAGATCTGTTTTGCGAAAAGCTATCTAATCACTTATCTGAAAAAAAAGCAAACACAGCCTTGTAGACTTGCCCTGTAATTATACTTTAAAGTGAAATACACAAAGCCGTAACCTCTATTCTGTTGGCAATGTACCCAAATCCTTTATTAAAGTTTTCAAAGAAATATGTGCCATTGGCCCTTTCACAAGTATAGGCATAAATGAAATAACATATAACCAGATCATACTAGAAGCAACCCTGGGCTAGGAGGCACAAAGTATTATTGCTCCTTGTTAGCTGTGTGACTTGGAGCAAGTTACTTTACCTCTTGAGCTTCAGAGAGGTAAGTGGGGATGCAGAGTGGGGACCATGATCCCAGGAGTAAACATAATCATATCATTCAGGTCTCAGCTCAAGTGTTTCCTGCTCAGAGGGACAACAGTGGGTGCTCGGATACCCGCCCCCTGACTTCCAGGACTGACGCATCAGCCCCCTGACTGCTAAGTGCTAGCCACTGGACACTCACAGCTGGATCCCTTCATAGACTGCCCTCAGTGGTCCACATCCTCCAAGATCTTCTTCTCCCCGACCAAAGACATCTCAGATACAGTACTAGCCAATAAGAAGGTTGAAACATTACCATATGAAAAAGAGATGGCTAATGAAAAGTTACTGTATAACACAGGGAGCTCAACCTGGTGCTCTGTGATGAACTAGGGGGTGGGATGGGGTGGTTGTGGGTGAAAGGTTCAAGAGGGAGGGGACATATGTACACTTATAGCTGATTCACAATGTAGTATAGCAGAAACCAACATGACATTGTAAAGCAATTATCCTCCAATTGAAAATAATTTTTTTTAAAAAAATGAGGTCTCAAGTTCATCCCTCAAGCACCAATTCAGAATACCCTGCAGGGCTGCTGTTGCTCAGCTGCTCGGTTGTGTCCAACTACTTGTGACCCCCTGGACTGCAACACGCCAGTCTTCTGTCCTTTGCTATCTCCTGGAATTTGCTCAAATTCATGTCCATTGTGTTGATGATGCCATCCAACCATCTCATCCTCTGTTGCCCCTTCTTCCCCTGCCCTCAATCTTTCCGAGCATCAGAGTCTTTTCCAATGAATGGGCTCTTTGCATCAGGTGGACAAAGTATCAGAGCTCCACCTTCACCAGCTCCAAAGTGCCCTGCAGCCTTGGGAGTTCGAGGCTTTGCTGTGATTATGTAACAGTCCAGCTTCTTCTTCCCTATCCTGCTTCCTATATTCCCCCATGGATATTGATCCTAAAAGAGCTCCACAATAAACTCTCTGTATGCTCATCTCCATCTGAGTCATTTTCACAAAAAATCTGACTGCAACAGAGGCGATTCCTGGCCACATATTCTCTGGTCACTCTCTATCCCATTGCTCTTGTCACTATCTGAAAAAAGACCATTTATTTGCACATAGATTGTCTGACACCTCCCCACTAGAATATATGCTCCCTAAGGGAGCATTTCTTTTCGTGTGTCTTGCCCACTTTGTGTTCCTAGGGCCTAACCCTCAGTAGGCACTAAATACTTGTAGAATAAAAGAATTTCAGATATTCAGAACTTCCAGTTCAGCAAATACAATGACCTATACAAATGTTAGCTTATGTATTTTTAAGAACTTGGTTTCTGCTTCAGAAATGATAAATTAAAGATAACTGATAAATAGGACTCACCCAGTGAATTACTTATCAACAAATTAATGTATCTTGCCTCAGTTGACATTCTTGTTTCTAAACTAATGGCATCCTTATTTAACTATCTCCATCATGTGCCCTCAATATACCCAAACAGTATTTTTTAAACATGAAAAAAAGCAACTTGAAAAAATTGGATGCAATCACAGTGCATTTGTAAGCACCAGCAAATATCATTTGTATAAACTAACAGCTCATAATTAAGGAAGCAGCCATCAATAAAATGAAAATATTATTAGTCCAAAGACAAAAAGTTTCATTATAGACGAGCGTGATACATGTGTTGATCCTTGTAAGCCTCTGGACATAAAGGCTTCAAGTCACAACACCTGAGCTGCAGTCCAAGCTTTGCCTCTAGCTCATCAGGTGACCAGGGTCAAGTCACTGCATCTTACTGGTCCTGAATGTTCTCACCCATAAAGTGAGAAGATGTTCTCATCTCTTTACATTTTGAAATTCTACATGCCTATATTAGGTGATTAATGTATATCCATGATACACTGATGTCAAAGAAGACAACATAGACTATACCATCAACTATATTTAGGGTGATGCTAGGAAGTCTCATAGGGGCATCCCTGTGGCTCAATTCAATCCAGTCACTCAGTTGTGTCCTACTCTTTGAGACCCCAAGGACTGCAGCATGCCAGCTTCCCTGTCCATCACAAAATCCTGGAGCTAACTCAAACTCATGTCCATCGAGTCAGTAAGGCCATGCAACCATCTCATCCTCTGTCGTCCCCTTCTCCTCCTGCATTCAATCTTTCCCAGCATCAGGGTCTTTTCCAATGACTCACTTCTTTGTATCAGTTGGCCAAAGTATTGGAGCTTCAGCTTCAGCATCAGTCCTTCCAATGAATATTCAGGACTGATTTCCTTTAGGATGGAGTAAATGGATCTCCTTGCAGTCCAAGAGACTCCCAAGAGTCTTCTCCAACACCACAGTTCAAAAGCATCATTCTTCGGTGCTCAGCTTTATTTACAGTCCAGTTCTCACATCCATATATGACTACTGAAAAAACCATAGCTTTGACTAGATTGGCTTTTATTGGCAAAGTAATGTCTCTGTTTTTTAATATGCTATCTAAGTATGTCATAGCTTTTCTTCCAAGGAGCAAGTGTCTTTTAATTTCATGGCTGCAATCACCATCTGCAGTAATGGTGACTGCACCATCCCTAACTGAGGTTATTGATATTTCTCCCAGTGATCTTGACTCCAGCTTGTGCTTCATCCAGTCTGGCATTTCACATGATGTACTCAGTTCATTTCAGTCACTCAGTCATGTCCAACTCTTTGTGACCCCATGAATCACAGCACACCAGGCCTCCCTGTCCATCACCATCTCCCGGAGTTCACTCAGACTCATGTCCATCGAGTCAGTGATGCCATCCAGCCATCTCATCCTCGGTCGTCCCCTTCTCCTCNGATCTAGGACATTTTCTTTAATTTGCTGTTATAAAAATGCTATTTTAGGTATTTTTCTGCTGGTAGCTTTTTGTTTAATTGGATTGTTTCACTAGAATATTACTGGATCAAAGGCTAACCACTGTCCCATCTCCTGATGTTGTTGTCAAGTGGTTTCCAAAAGTATTGCGTTAATTTACACAGCTATGAACCTTGTATGTAGAGCCCGTTTCTCATAGTTCTTGATAATAATAATTTAATAGTTTTCATTTTATTTATTAAATTAATAGTGAAATTAGTTTCTTAATGTATTTACTTTTGTGTGTGTGTGTGTGTGTGTGTGAATTGTCTGTTTACACAGTCCATGATCTTTTTCAGTTTAACTTTCAGAATAGTGTTTTTCTGATTGTATATATGAAACTTGGTATAAGAATTACTGTGGATATTACTTTTCCTTAGATTTCTTGGCTTTTATTTTTTTGACACAACAAAACTTTCATTTTTGGAAAGTAATCAGTCTTTTCCTCAGTGATTTCTATTGCTTAGAAAGTCATTTCCCCTTTGAAGAGTGGGTTAATATATAGTTCCGTGTTCTTATTTGTCAAGTACATTGTCAAGTAACATGAAATCTGTGGAAAGCTTAAAGTATAAAAATATTCAAGAAAGGAAAAATAACAATAAAATAATCAGAAATCCTTCTTCTCAGAGAAAATCAGGTAACCTTTCTTTGGTGTGAACAACAAAACTTTCATTTTTGGAAAGTAATCAGTCTTTTCCTCAGTGATTTCTATTGCTTAGAAAGTCATTTCCCCTTTGAAGAGTGGGTTAATATATAGTTCCGTGTTCTTATTTGTCAAGTACATTGTCAAGTAACATGAAATCTGTGGAAAGCTTAAAGTATAAAAATATTCAAGAAAGGAAAAATAACAATAAAATAATCAGAAATCCTTCTTCTCAGAGAAAATCAGGTAACCTTTCTTTGGTGTGAATTCTTTTAGACTATTTATATTGTAAATATAGAAAACTAAATAGACAATTATACACATTTTACAAAAATCATATTGCATATAGAGCATGTATTATTATATAAGCCACATTTTTCCTTAATCACAAAGTAACACATCTTTCTGTGGCTATAGATGTTGCTCAGAATTTCAAATGGCTACAGAGCATTTCCTTACATTTCTGATCATTCTTTTAGCACTGGACATTTGGATTTTCTATTATAAACAAATCTTAGGTGAACCATCTTGTACAAACATTTTTCTTACTTGTCCAGTTCGCAGCAGGGGCGATTCTGGGGGTCAAGGTATTTAAAAAAGATTTTTGATTATTTTTCTTAATTAGTTTTCCAAAGGTTGTACTAGTTTCAACTGCAGTCAGTTAAGTTTGACAGTGTCTTGTTTCCTATATTTATATGATTTTCTTTAATCTTTACCAGTCAGATAGTTAGGAGATAAATAAAGATGTCTTATTGCTTTAATTTATAGTTTATGTTATTAATGAAGTAGAATATTTCTTCAATGATATCACCCATTTGTATTTCTACTTTTGTTCATATTCTTAGCCTACTTAATAATAAGGTTTTATATCTTTCTGTAATTCATTTTTTAATTGATTTTTATTTTTTAGTTTGTTTTGCTTTACAATACTGTATTCGTTTTGCTATACATNAGGCAAGAACACTGAAGTGGGTTGCCATTTCCTTCTCCAGTGCACGAAAGTGAAAAGTGAAAGTGAAGTTGCTCAATCTTACCCGACTCTTAGCGACCCCATGGATTGCAGCCCACCACGCTCCTCCATCCATGGGATTTTCCAGGCAAGAGTACTGGAGTGGGGTGCCATTGCCTTCTCCAGACTGCTAATATTTAACAACTGAACCATTAATTTAACCATTAATAACAACTGAACCACTGGGAAGTAGTCGTCCATAATCAAGAGTATATTTGGCAATTTCCCTTGCAGCTGTTAGTAGCCATGGCACTAATTTCTAGGAACAGGAACGGGTGCAGAAGTAGTCTGCACCCCTTCTGGGAAATGCCCTGAGAGAGAATGAGGGTGCTCCTTCCTCCTTTTTCTTTTTGCGGTCCAGAATGAGCAGCAGATGATTGGACAGCATAGTGGACACTGAATGTCCTGTCCAGCGCCTGGTTACTGGGCTGGGACATCCATCCCCCAGCTGTGGAGCATGTTGACAGTGATGCATCACAGCTGTCCCCTTCTCAGGGACAGTCAGTCTTTCTTTTTGGAAAGGACACAGCCGTTTCAGGGCCTCTGTTTCGGACTTTGAGATGGAAGTCATATACTGAGGATAGTAGAACCGCAGAGCTGAAGAAAGCTCTTTCTCTGCGTGTTATGACTATCTGCCCTTGGAGTTTTATGTGTGAAGGGCCTTGGAAGTACTTGGAAGGTTTAGAAGGGTGATCACAGCCTATTGGCTCCAATTGCTTTTGTGAGGGGAAAAAAATAATTCCATGTTTGTGCCAGCAGCTGCAGGCTGTCTTTAAAAGCAGATGACTGTCCTGAGGGTGTCACCTAGTAGATGATTTCAGCAGGTAGAAATTTGACCATTTGATTAGGCATTCAAGTGATTAAGCATGGGCTTCCTTGCTCAGACAGAGAGAGAATCCTGGCTCCACTGCTTTCTCTCTGTGTGACTTTGACATTTCCTGCTTGTAAAATAGGCCTAATATTACCTACATCATAGGGTTGTTATTAGGCTTTAGTATGTAAAACGTATCATGTAGTGTTTAGTATAAATGGGTATAAGTAGAGCCATTTTCCCCATAAGGATAAATTCTTTCACAGCTTTAGGACAGGAAAATGAAATTATTTGGATACTTTTCAGGAACGCTTTCCAAACTAGTTCTTTTAGATCTTTCCCACTCTCTTTAAGTACATTTCCCAGAAGGGGCATATCAAATTTGCTGATAGCTTTTCCCATAGATATTTCTTTCATGGAAGAAAGGAAGCTGGAACCTAAATCTGTTTTCTTCACAGATTATTGACCCCTGATTAACAGGAAGAGCATTTGAGGTAGCCAGGTCTTTTGTTGTTCTCTGAATAGCTGCACAGCTTCCATATGAAGTCACCATTCAGTCTAAATGAAAATCTGTGTCGAAATCAAGAGCCATTGAAGTTCCCAAGCCTGATTGGACAATGTGAATTTGAAAGAACCAATTGCTCAAGACAAGAAGATTCAAAGGGCCCATTGAGGCCATAGGTTGAAGAGAGCATGCAATTGAGGGTCAGGCATTAGGCATTAAAGGTAGGTGACATGAGAGTCTGGGTCCCCTGTCCTTGAAATTTACTATTGATTTTGTTGAGTCAGTATTGAATATACCATTTCCATTTTACAATAGATCTGTGCTGCACATACTCATCCTCATAACTTGGTGGATATGACAGTACTCAACTCATGTAGCGTAGTTCCAAGTGCAAGTCGTTTGATACCCTGCACAGTAGCTGGTTTTCTGATGGAGATTAACTCTCTACTAAAGCCTTGCTCTGGAACTTTCGGGGCACTGCAACAATTTTCCCATTGAGGCTTGCCAGTGTCTCCATGGAGAATCCTTTTCCACTACAGCCACCCTCATCAACATTGCGTCCACTAGGTCACATAGACTGTGAGGGCAGTTTTTACCATGGTCTTGACCTCTGGTTTCTGGCCATATTGAAGCTGTGGCAGCCTTCCAAGTCATCAGATAGAGCCAACACTCTAGCGCCTGGCTCACATATCCTAGGCGGTTACTTCTACACATCAAAAGCTGTTCAGCCTGAATACCCACAACTCTGCAGGTATAGAAGCATTCACAGCCCAGGCACAGAGCAAGCCAGAAGTGTCAGAGAATGAATGCCTCTGCAAGCCATCCTCAAGAAGTTACACATGGGTTAACCACTTGTTTGGGATGATTTTGAGATGCATTCTTCATATTTCCCCAGAGTTCCCCAGTAGGATTGAGCTACAGGTGTCCATGATGGTAATCTTGATGCAACACAGCCTTTAATGACATCCTTCCCTCTTCTCTCTAACTTGATTAGATTGCCCTTTCAAATAAACTGCTTGTTCTACTTACACTTTCACCTTGGAGACTGCTACTAGGGAGTCCAACCTAAGACATTTGATAAATAAATAAAGGCTGTATTCCATGGGTAGTTAATGCCACCTGTAAAACCTAAAGAGACCCAGAAAGCACTGTACCCCTTTCTTGCAGGTATAAGGTGCAAGATATAATGCCCAGTGCACAGCAACTGGCTCTTAACATTAGAAGAGTTATCCTGGGGGGCCTGGAGATAGTAGGTGGATCTTCTGTAACTTTAAATAACTTACTGATGCAGGAGCTTTCCTTACTCTTACACTCTGCCCTACAGGTGATTCTAGGGCATCTTGCTCACTTGGTCCAACTACACCCAGGCATTAATACAGTGGACCCGCATAAAGTTCAGTGGAATGTCAGGAAGATCAGGGTCCCTACATACTGTATTAGAACAGAAAACAAGAGAGTTAATGTAGTTCTGGGGCAAGACAGTAAAAATGTATTGCTGTTCCTGTCACATAACACTAACTAAGCTGTCTTGATTCTCGCTACTGTTGTGAGTTAACACTTTTGCTGCACTGATGGCTGCTTATCAAGCGCTAGAAGCTGTATTGATCTTACTAGTAAAAATAGCACATCCACCAGAGCAGCTGTGATTGGGGCAACTACCTGGATAAGTTCACAGTAAATCACCCTCATCTGCCACAGTTAATCTCTTTTGTTCAGGAATCAGACAACTGAATTGAATAGAGATATGATGGGGATCTCCATACCTGTATCCTTTTAAGTTTTTTTTGCAGTGGTGAGATACTGCTGCTCATGTTACAGTCTTGGTTGGGCAATGTTGGCTGTAGTTTCTGGAGCTTCCACTTGATTTTTCCTATCATGTGTCC
This sequence comes from Aepyceros melampus, assembly GCA_006408695.1. Taxonomy (NCBI): domain Eukaryota; kingdom Metazoa; phylum Chordata; class Mammalia; order Artiodactyla; family Bovidae; genus Aepyceros; species Aepyceros melampus. The sequence continues at coordinate 1,485 of SJXQ01009656.1, read as the reverse complement.
TGCTACACGTGTCAGGACACAAATATGACAGTTCTGACAGCTGCTAAGTATTTCTGCCCCAATTATACACTCAGAACTTGGGGAAATAAGCCATTGTACTAAGTGTGAGATAAAATTAGGATGTGTAGTAATGATACACCTGACCTTCAAAGCCCCTACTCTAACTAGTACACTACACTGGCAGCCAAGTGTTTTGCTATTAGTATTAGCTCAGACTCTGTATCTGTTGGTCTTCACAAAGCACGTGATCCCTTTCTCCAGTACACAGTTGCCATGGCAATTAACCTACAGTTCCTTGGGGAAGTGTCAGAGGAACACTAACCATCACACTTACAGTTGTACTGCATGGTCTTTCCTCCAGAAGACCTGATCACCCCTCCAGTCAGTGGTCTCTGGGAGGGTAGGGTGCATTAGGGCTGGGTAAGGGGCTTTTATTTTTCCTTGTGATGGCCCATGTCGGTTGTTTGTTCTCCAAAGTACTGTACCCAGCAGCCTATCTCATTAAGCTTTTATTGGTTTCATTATTATTTGAGTGTGCTGTCAAATGTAAATTCTGGACATCAAAGTAATGTTTAAACTCAACAGTGAGGGTTATTTTATACCTATCAATGTATAATTCACAATGCAAATGTAACAATTGTGAATATGTGTGGAATAGCGCAGGCTAAAAGGAGTTGAAGGAAAAAGTTGCAACCATGGGGGTCAACTGGTAGGATCATGACAGATTCTTTAACACATCTTTATAAATTCAAAATGAATTAAAGCCCTGAAGGTAATGCCAGATACCATAAAAGTCTTGGAGGAAAATATAGGCAGAACATTCTTTGACATAAATTGCTGCAAGATCTCTTTTGACCCACCTCCTAAAATAATGGAAGTAAAAATGAAAATTAGCAAATGAGTCCTAATTAAACTTAAAAGCTTTTGCACAGCAAAGGAAACCATAAACAAGATGAAAAGACACGCCTCAGAATGGGAGAAAATACTTTCAAACAAAGCAAAGATTAATCTCCAAAATATACAGTTTATGAAGCTCAATAGCAAAAAAACAACCAAATCAAAACAAAATGGGACAAATACTGAAATAGACATTTCTCCAAAGAAGATATACAGATGGCTAACAAACACACGAAAAGATGCTCAACATCACTGGTTATTAGAGAAATGCAAATCAAAACTACAGTAAGGTATCACCTCACACCAATCAGAATGGCAATCGTTTAAAAATCTACAAATAAGTAAATGTGGAGAAAATGGAGCTCTTTTACACTGTTGGTGGGAATGTAAATTGACAGATCAAATAGCAACAATGAAATGCATTTTAAGAAGATTTTAATAATGAAATGATTAATAGCACTGTTACTGTCACCCTGCTTATTTAGCTTATATGCAGAGTGCATCATGTGAAATGCTGGGCGGGATGAAGCACAAGCTGGAGTCAAGATTGCAGGTAGAAATGTCAGAACCTCAGATACACAGATGACA
>SJXQ01009654.1:19808-108357 GCA_006408695.1 Aepyceros melampus | reverse complement strand
TTTTGAATTATTTAATCTCCCTTATTTCCTATATCTAGTCATCATTGTTCCTTATCTTTGTCTGGATAGTTCTTAACCTGAATTTTAAAAGCCCATGGATAATAAAAATGGGAATAATAAGTATACATTTTCACTAACTTTTAACTGAGCATTTTCTTCAATAATGAATGTAAGTGGCTTCTCTCCAGTATTTCAAATATCTAGTTAGTCCACAAAATCTGCCAATACTTTACTCAGGACATTATTGCTATAATATGAGTTTACAAATATCTGTTCAAGCCTCTGCATTCACTTCTTTTGGGTATAGATGCACTATTGGAATTTCAGGATTATAATTCTATATTTAATTTTTTGAGGAAATGCCATAATGCTTTCCACAGTGGCTGCACTATTTTACATTCTCACCAGTAGTGTACAAGAATTCCAACTTTTCCACATTCTCACACACATTTGTTATTTTTGTTTTTTTGTTTGTTTTTTCTTTCGGAATAATAGCCATGCTAATGGGTGTGAACTGGTACCACACTGTCATTTTCATTTGCATTTCTCTAATGATTAGTGCTACTGAGCATATTTTTATGTGTTTTTGACCATGTGTATATCTTCTTTGGAGAATGTTTATTCAAGTCATTTGTTTACTTCTAATAGAGTTTTTTTTTTTTTAAGTAGTGAGTTATAGGTACTAAATATCAATCTCATTTAGAAATGGGATATTGTTTTTTTGTTTGTTTTTTCTTTCGGAATAATAGCCATGCTAATGGGTGTGAACTGGTACCACACTGTCATTTTCATTTGCATTTCTCTAATGATTAGTGCTACTGAGCATATTTTTATGTGTTTTTGACCATGTGTATATCTTCTTTGGAGAATGTTTATTCAAGTCATTTGTTTACTTCTAATAGAGTTTTTTTTTTTTTAAGTAGTGAGTTATAGGTACTAAATATCAATCTCATTTAGAAATGGGATATTAATCCCATTTCAGATATAAAATTTTCAAATATCTTTGCTCATTTCATGGGTTACTTTTTAACTCTGTTGATAGTGTATTTGTTGCATGGAAGCTTTTGATGAATTTCAACTTATTTTTTCTTTTAGTGATTGTATTTTAGTGTCATATCTGTTAAATTATTGCTAAATCTAATGGCATGAAGCTTTTTTGCTGCTTTCTTCTAAGAGCTTTATAGTTTCGGCTCTTACATATATGTCTTTGATCCATTTTCAGTTAATTTTTGTATATGGTATGTGTCTTGTTTCATTCTTTTATACATGGATATCAATTTTCCCAATACATTTTGTTGAAGAGACTATCTTTCCCTGGTGAATGGTCTTAACACTCTTGCTGAAAATCCCTTGACCATATTCCTGGGCTGTGTATTCTATTCCATTGGTCCAAATATCTGTCTTTAATATAGTACCACTGTTTTAATTATGTTAACTCTGTAGCAAGTTCTGAAATCAGGATATAAGAGACCTCCAACTCTGTTCTTCCTTTTCAAGATTGGTTTGGCTATTTGGGGTCCTTGAGATTCCATCTGAGATTTAGAATGAAATTTTCTATTTCTGCAAAAGCAGTCATTGGGATTTTGAGAGAGATTGCATTAAATCTGTAAATCACTTTGGGTAGTGTTGACATTTTAACGATATTGTCTTCCAATCCATGTTCACAGGTGTTTTTCCATTTATTTGTATCTTTGAAATTTCTTTTGGCAAAATTTTGCACTTTTGTAGTTTTCAGTTTATAAGATTTTACCTCCTTGGTTAAGTTTATTCCTATTTTTTATTCTTGTTTGATATTATTATAAATAGAATTATTTATTAATTTCATTTTTGATTATTCATTATTAGTGTATAGAAATGAACATGATTTTTAGTATAGATTTTTATATTTTGCTACTTTGCAGAATTCATTTATTAGTTCTGGCAGGTTTTTGCAGAATCTTTATAGAGTTTTCTACATAGAAGATCATATCATCTGCAAATAGACATAATACTTCTTCTTCTGTTCCAATTTAGATGCCTCTTCAGGTAACTTTTAGGGAAAGTCTTTTTTTTTAATTTTTATTTTTACTTTATTTTATTTTACAATACTGTTTTCATAATTAATTTCTAGATTTCATTCTCAAATACCTTGAATACCTCTTTGTGGTAATGTGTCTATATTTGCTTCCATGCTGTTTTCCCACATTTATTTTCATTATCAATGTCTCATTCATTGAAGAAATATTTGGACTTAAAAGCCTACTATGTGCCAGACTTTGGGACTCTGGGATAAATTAGGTCCTCTCTCCTCTTGTGGAATCTACTGCACACATTCACTCCCTAGAGAACAGCATCACAATTCAAAATTTGAACAATATGATCTTACAGAACCTCAAAACACTGTTTTTCATGATTATTATGTGATTGGCAGTCAGCTTTTATTGACACTTAAATAATAGAAATACAGTTTTATTTATTGTAAGAATGGCTTCCTGGTTATATCTAATTTTGGTGCTACAACATTACCAGTAATTTCATTTGTCAAACACAAACTGTATACTTAAATGGATGCCTTATTATGCCTCAATAAAGTTGAAGAAAAAATTTATTCTCAATAAAGATGACTCCTTTAAGTGAAGGATGGTGCATACTAGAATCCTACATAGACTGAATAATTCAAGCTAAAGCTTATTTGCATTAGTAAGAAAGACTGAATTATAGCAATTTGAAATGAAATATATATATGTGTATGTATGTGTGTGTGTGTGTGTGTGTGTGTATATATATATATATATATATATATCAGAGAAGGCAATGGCACCCCACTCCAGTACTCTTGCCTGGAAAATCCCATGGATGGAGGAGCTTGGTAGGCTGTAGTCCATGGGGTCACAAAGAGTCACACTTACTGAGCAACTTCACTTTCACTTTTCACTTTCATGCATTGGAGAAGGAAATGGCAACCCACTCCAGTGTTCTTGCCTGGAGAATCCCAGGGATGGTGGAGCCTGGTGGACTGCCGTCTATGGGTTTGCACAGAGTTGGACACAACTGAAGTGACTTAGCAGCATATATATATACACACATATACAGATAGATATAGCTATATACATAGAGCTTAGGTACATATACCAAACTGTTTTTATTTAAAAGATTTACCTATAAGCCCTATCAAATCTTAGTTCAAAAAGCAGACAAGATTCAGCTATAATTGACCTGTTTACTTGCAAATTAATGATCCACTTAAGACAATGGACTTTTATTTCAAGTAAATAATTTTCTTTCTGTTTTATTTATAATTTTAGTTTGCTCAAACAGGGTCCTCATTATTGAAACACAGTAGTAATTGATCTGTTGAGATCAATTGAGATCTGTGATTAGATTAGTAACTGAGTCTATGATCTCAATTTGACCTAATAAAGTTGAAAAGCTCAAGTGCTGAATTCACCACTTGCCAGCTATTTGATCTTGAGTAATTTATTTACCTTGCTGTGTCTCCATTGCTTTCCTCCTAGATTCAGGAAAATGATAGCATCTACTTCACTAGGTCTTTGAGATAATTAAGGGAAGGGATGAATGTGAAGACTTAAAAAAGTGACCAATACATGGTAAGTTCAATAAATACTAACTGCTATTTCTGATGATTTCCCAGCTTTTTGAGATTTTCCAGCTTTTTGAGAATAATTATTTGGGACTTATTTTTGGTTCCGTCCAGAGAAAGGAAACTGAACATAGTTTAATAATTTATTATGCAAATAGCTTTAGAGTTATTTTAGATACTTTTTCAGTCCATGGAATGATGGAAAATGCAAAGATTATCAACTTTGTACTCATTTTCCCCAGTTATTATTTTAATATGTGGTGTATTAGTTTTGAAAATTAAGATTGTCTTGTCTCTTAATCACTTGAAAAATGTGGTTAAGACATTCAACCAAATATCTTCACTTTGTTGGCTATCACGTTAATTTTTTTTTTTTTTTACTGATGATCAAACTGAATTTGCTCTACTAAAAGACCTAAATAACTAGACTCAAACAGTCTAGTTACTACCATTGGCCTTTGGAAAGAACCAAGGTGATAGACAAGTTGGACTTCCCTGGTGGCTTGGACTCCACCAGTTGGACTTCCCTGGTGGCTCAGAGAGTAAAGAATCTGCCTCCAATCTCTGGGTTGGGAAGATCCCCTGGAGGAGGGCATGACTACCCACTCCAATATTCTTGCCTGGAGAATACCATGGACAGAGAAGCCTGGTGGGCTACAGTCCATGGGGCTGCAAAGAGTAGGATATAACTGAGCAATTAACCGTTTCACTTTCACTTTCAATGTGATAGACAAATTTCTTTGATAGGCATTGAAAGATCATATTTCCTCTTAAGTTTTAGTTATTTAGCTTAAAATTAGCAAAATTCAAATCAAAACATCACTTTTATAATTCAAAATGTGTTTCTGGCTCAGAGACTATGAATCTTCAGAGTCACATTTCCCAGAATGTTAGAGCTGGAAGCAACCTTAGAGTTCACCTAATGGCACCCCACTCCAGTACTCTTGCCTGCAAAATCCCATGGATGGAGGAGCCTCATAGGCTGCAGTCCATGGGATCACTAAGGTTGGATATGACTGAGAGACTTCACTTTCACTTTTCACTTTCATGCACTGGAGAAGGAAATGGCAACCCACTCCAGTGTTCTTGCCTGGAGAATCCCAGGGACGGGGGAGCCTGGTGGGCTGCCATCTATGGGGTCGCACAGAGTTGGACACGACTGAAGTGACTTAGCAGAAACTCTCAATTATGTTTGAAACACTGAGATCTACAGAGGCCAAGAGCAAGTTCTAGAGAAAATTTATGTTTCCCAAGAGTCAATTTCTAAAACATCTCTACCTTTATAGGTCTTTGATTAGGAAGCTGGGAAACATATGTGTGTATGTGCATGTATGTCTGTTTTGTCTTCATAATCATTTTATAGGTTTCTCAAATTCTCACGACTCTAGTATCTAGATCAGTTGGCTCCTAAATTGTATTGAATTCTGTATTAAGTCCCTCATTCCCAGGCTTCACTTTTAATCATTATATCACTATTTGGGTTCCTCAGTCAACAGTAGATTACAAGCACCAAATTTGAAGGGAATGAAGAGGCTGCCAGACCTGCTGTACCAATTCAATGATAAAGTGACAACTGACAACTTGATAGGAAAGAAGACAAAAAAACAAAATCAAGCTCCCCCAAAAAAATAAACCTAAAACTAAATCAAATGAATTACTTAAAAACTCTAGTCTATTAAGTGAAGAACAACTCAAACAAACATCTGTTCATTTTTCAATAGTCTCCTTAGTTCTCATAAATACTGTCAACAATTGATGCTAAATCAGATGACTTAGGACCATACAGGAAGTGTTAAATTTATGTGCACTGTTTCCTCTGTAAAGCAAACTCACAAGTATGAAATAGAGTTTGGAAAGATCCTTGTCCCAAATGGTTAAAATAAAGTAAGTAAAAACTGTAAGTGTGCTTCAACTATTATGAAATTTGCCAGAGTAAAATATTTTAATTTATAAATTTATTTATCTTTCTCTATCCCTATCTATTGAGGAAGAGATTGTGTATACTATTTTTCCACTTTGGGCTTCTCAGAGGCTGAGATGGTAAAGTATTTGCTTGCAATGCAGGAGACCCAAGTTCAATCCCTGGGTCGGGAAGATCCCATGGGAAGGAAATGGCAACTGACTCCAGTATTGTTGCCTGGAGAATTCCATGGATAGCTGAGCCTGGCAGGCTACAGTCCACGGGGTCACAAAGAGTTGGACATGAGCAACTATCACACACACATTTTATCACTTTTTTAAATTTCTAAATGGTCTTTCAAAAGACATAAACATAAGAAAAATACAGATTATGTGTCCTAGCCATCTTTTTTTATTCATAGGTCAAATAACTATTAATCTCAGTTAAAACAAGCAGAATTGGAATTGAATTCCACTGTCTATGGAGCTATTCAGTTCAGTTCAGTCGCTCAGTCGTATCCGACTGTTTGTGACCCCATGAATCACAGCACGCCAGGCCTCCTCTGACGTCCCCTTCTCCTCCTGCCCCCAGTCCCTCCCAGCATCAGAGTCTTTTCCAATGAGTCAACTCTTCTCATGAGGTGGCCAGAGTACTGGAGTTTCAGCTTTAGCATCACTCCTTCCAAAAAATCCCAGGGCTGATCTCCTTGTTATAGCATAATTAAAAATGTGTCTGCTTAAAGCCAACACTCCTAGTTTTGTGACAGTAAACCAAAAGGAAAAATAAGAAAAGAGACTTTATACTTATGAATATTTCTTCATGAATTCTAATGAGTTATAATTCTATCACACCTATGCACATGTGAACAAGAACTATGATGAGGAACAATAGAGCATTTGTTTAGTAAGAGGTTGATTCATGTCAATTGGTTATCTAGTATGTTGTACAACTAACACTGAAGATACACAGAGACAAGTAATCTCAATATAGCTTAAAAATGGAGCTTCCCTGATAGCTCAGTTAGTAAAGAATCCACCTGTAATGCAAGAGACCCCTGTTCAATTGCTGGGTTGGGAAGATCCGCTCCAGTATTCTTGGGCTTCCTTTGTGCTTCAGCTGGTAAAGAATCCGCCTGCAATGAGGAAGTCCGAGTTCGATCTCTGGGTTGGGAAGATCCCCTGCAGAAGGGAACAACTACCCACTGCAGTATTCTGGCCTGGAGAATTTCATGGACTGTGTAGTCCATGGGATCTTAAAGAGTTGGACACGACTGTGCAATTCTCACTTTTTCTTCACTTCTTATAAACCGTATGGTTGTGGTTTCCTACCACATCAAAGCAATCAACTCTAGTGAATTCTGCCTCTTAATGTGTCTTGAATTTGTCCCTATTTCCATTACTCATACCAGTACTTTTATATAAGGCCCTCATCAGTTTCATTTGGAATTTTGTAGTTGTCTAACAACTGTCCTCTTCATCTATAGGCTTTCTCCAATTACAATTAATCCTGTACTCCTCTACTAAATTAATTTTCTTAAAGAATAGATACAATAAAATCATCCTTGTACCTCAAAACCTTCACTAGCTCTTCACTGACTACTAAATAAGCCCAAGTACCCTATTTTGTCCAAGAATGTGGACAATCTAGCCCTAAACTACGTCTGCACTCTTACGACTTACATTTTCCCTGTTGCTACAGCAAACATTGTTAATACTTTCACAAACAGTACACTCTTTATGCTTTCATGTCTTTTCTCTTATTCTTTTTAATTCAAATACTGCTCCTTAATTTGGTGAATATTTCCTTATCTTTTAAAACTCAAGTCAGGTGTCGCTTCTTCTCAGAGTTATTCTCTGGTCCTTTTAAGATGTATCAGGTGTCCCACATGTATGATCATATTAATTCAAACCTCAATGACTGAACTTTCCATATTTAATCATAATTTTCTATTACTGAGACTTTCCCCCAAGGGACTGTGTAGTATTTACCTTTATACCTTTAATGTTTGGTATATCTTAGATGCTCATTAAATGTTAACTGAATGAATGCAGGTGCTTCCCACATCTGTTGATGCAGCCTCAAATTCTCTGGACACAAGTTACACCTTTCCATATGCCTGCATTACAAATTTAAAATAAATCAAATTTACTTCCTATCCTCTTTTTTAACATTACTAGTTAATTTTTTTATATTTCTTATATTTTTAATGGCAATACCACCCTCCTGGTTCCCCAGGATCAGCATTTCAGAGGCATATAGTTATTTGTAATGTACCTAGAAAATCATTTTTCACATCTGTTTCATCTTTTTAATTTCTCTTGCTTCTATCCTAATTCAGGTCTTATCATATCTCTCATACGGACCATCACAATAGCCTCCTAATGGCCTCCACACCTATCATCTATTTTCAACTTTTGAATTCATTATTCATGCTTCTGCCAGATTAATCTTTGTAAAACAAAATCCTATCACCTCATTCCCTTGCTCAGGAAAAGCTTCAGCGAGTCTTACCGGTTAGGGAAACAAATTCCATTTCCTTAGGCTTATACTTAAGCCTCTGCATCATCTGACAATCATCTATCTTTTAGGCCTTACCTCTACCACCTCAATACAAGTTCCTTGTAATTCAGCTAAATAAAGCTGCTGACTAATTTCCAAATCTGCCCCTCACTTTCCCCTTAGACTCCTTTTCACATACAGTTTTCTCTCTACCAAATGCTTTGTATGACCTTTAATTGCTCAAATCTTTTAAAGACCTGCAGAAATGCCACACACTATAGAATCTTCATTGATCCTCACAGTTGGAAGCAAACTTTCCTCCTCTGAACTTGTGTAGCTTTTTTTCTCACTGTGTTTTTTCGTGATATTCATCATCTTTTTTTAGTAATGAGTTTTCATCTCCCTTACTAGACTATAAAGCACCCTGAAGCAGTGATCATGTCTCTTTCACCTTTTTATTTTACTTCATTGTATTTTGTATGACATTTAGTAGAGTATTTTGAGTGGTCAATAAATATTTGTTGCAAGCATGGATCTGAATGTGTTTATCAAAATGCAAAGTATTGTTGGGTTATTAAAATAGCATATTAGAGACAGAAGATAGAAGCAGAGGAGAATTTCAATCTTGTTGATAATCTTTGGGCTACATATTCTCATCGTAATATGATAGAATAAAGGCGGTAGAGTAGCAAGTATAACTGATAGAATACACTTGAAAAATGTGTGACCTTTGAAATGCCAATAGCATAGGCTTTGGATTTATCTGCACTAAGGTTTACCAAGGAAATAACCATTTGAAATCAAAGTGACAGGGGAAATAAAGATGATTTTAGGTGTTTATACTATGTATAATTTTTCATTGTTTATATTTACTATGCTAAGTCACTTCAGTCGTGTCCAACTCTGTGCAACCTCATAGATGGCAGCCCACCAGGCTCTCCCGTCCCTGGGATTCTCCAGGCAAGAACACTCGAGTGGGTTGCCATTTCCTTCTCCAGTGCATGAAAGTGAAAGGTGAAAATGAAGTCGCTCAAAACGTGTCCGACTCTTCGCGACCCCATGGATTGCAGCCTACCAAGCTCCTCTGTCCATAGGATTTTCCAGGCAAGAGTACTGGAGTGGGGTGCCACTGCCTAACAAATAGTAAAAAGTGGTGCATAAAAGTGACACGTGCATCTCTTTATAGAACATAGTATAGGAATGTAGTATGTATCTTACATATATACACCCATCTTAATACTTACAAAAGAGAGAAATGTGTTCTTTACAAAAATAAACTCCTATCCACTAAAACAGATCACTGAAGACAATTATATCATGTGATAATATGCCATTTAAATGGTAAATCATTACCATAGAATCATTACCCCCAATATATATATGGGTAAATCTGTACTTGTAATATTTGCACTTGGTTCCCTCAGCTATATTTAAACTCTTTAATATGAACTATTTTTGCATTACTCTTAAGCAAAAGTTGGTCTACAGTTTCTCAATAGTTAGTTGACCAAATGCATAATGAAGTGTCTTTTAGATAGAAGCCTCAGTCTTGTTCCTGCAATTTATCATCTGCAGTTTTATTTACATAGTGTGCCTCAGTCACATACCTGGTATAACCTATGACTCACTGGAAGATTGTTTTTAAGGTTTTCTTTAATGGGGACATTTGTAATTAGAGTCTTTGAAAGTCTCTAGAGAAAAGACATTTCATTCTAACTTTCATCTATGTGGCAGATTGAATTGTTTAGCACTGTGCCATGGTTTTGCCTGGGTCATATTGAAATACTTTTGTAGTACTTCCAGGATTTCTTTAAGTAATGAATGTACTGTAATACTGTAAGGAAACATGAGGATTAAGGTTGACATAAAAAAATGCTAACGTTTGTAAAGGGAAAATTGCTACGGATTTCTTATTTATTTCTTGATATTTGGAACTTTGAAAGAGCTGGGCTTTCATTACATAATCTTAATGTGGCATGGATAGTGAATTTTAGCTTTCACAAGTATGTCTATAGAATCTTATAGGAAAAAATAATGAAAGTTTCCCATCATAACACATATCAACATAGTGTCTTCTGGGAAATACATTTTATTAATGATTTAATTTCTTATTTTTCCACAGGATTTGAGGTTCCAATTAAAACCCTGTTTGGGCCATTGCATTACTGTCTGCAAGCGCTTAATCTTCAGCAAAAGCCTCATCGCTTATTTTAAAACAAAAGAAGAACGTGTTAAGGAGAAAAGTAATGAAATGCAGCATAACACATCTTTCAAAGTAAGGGGAAGTAGCTTTTAAAAATGATCTAGGATCAGTGACATTCAGAAATTATTTGCTGTATACTAAATGTGCTCAAGTGTGGCATCTGAATTTCAAGGACTCTATGTCTCCTATTATGAAATGAACCACACAGTGTTATTTTTTTCTCTTTGCTGTTGCAGTAGCCTAAGCTAATAACTATTGTCACTGATATACCACATGTGGTAATATGGATTGCAAAAGGAATATTCTTCAATAGAGATTCTATGATGCTCTGATGCTAAAATGATGAGTATAACCGACAACCTTAAATGTTATTTTTTTTAAATTCACAATTCTAGTATTATTCTCAAAAACAGATGTCTATACTTACTCATATCTTGGGTCATATTTAACAGCTTTCTGTCCAATACATCATGATGTCTTTTAATTCTTATGTTGTTAATACATCATTCTTGAAGCACTTGGTCTGATGGTTCTTGGAGTGTTATGTTGTACTCAGTAACATTGGCTATATCAGAGGAAAGATATAATCAGAGATGTCATTGAAATATTCAATGAAAGTGTCAGTCACTCAGTTGTGTCCGACTCTTTGTGACCCCATGGACCATAGCCACCAGGCTTCTCTGTCCATGGGGATTCTCCAGGCAAGAATATTGGAGTGAATTGCCATTCCCTTCTCTAGAGGATCTTCCCAATCCAGGGATTGAATCCACACTTGCAGGCAGATTCTTTATCATCTGAGCCACCAGGAGAGGCAATATCAATTTCCAAATTTAAATCTAATGAAATATGTAGATATTAAAAGATAGTTGAAAAGTATTCACACTTTCCTCCTAGTAGTCTCTAATAATGGGATGTTTTTCCTTACATTAAAAACTTGAATAAACAATTATTTGCCACCAAAGACAGATCACTCCCAAATGAATTGACATGAAACATTTATATTCACAATTGGAGCTGACTTATTGAAGATGACAATTATTAATTCTGGATTTTCAAAGTATAAACATGTTAGGTAGCTAGAATAGGAAAAAAGAGTCCAGAATGGTGGTGGCTAAAAGACAAGGAAGGGGAAAGCCCGTGAAAATAGAACAAAGGAAGGTCCAAGGACTAGAGTGAGGACCTCAAGTAAAACAAACAGCACTCCTGGCTAGGCCAATATACATAGGGCAGGCCCAGGGGTAGGAGAAAAAACATATAAAAAGAGGAGTCAAAATTGGGCTGGCAGGCCTCTCTTCCCTTTGCGTCTTTTGGGTCAGAATGCCCTCACAATTCCAGGATGTACTTTCCTTTACTTTCTAAATACAACTGAGCTGTAATATGGAACTGTAATACTGGTCCGTTCAGGGCTGAAACGCTGCTCCGTCTGTCACTTCAAATTTTTGTTGTGACGAGACAGAACCCAGGAAATTACAAATTCCCCTTCAGTTCAGTTCAGTCACTCAGTCGTGTCCGACTCTTTGCGACCCCATGAATCGCAGCACGCCAGGCCTCCCTGTCTTTTTCTTATACCTAAGAGAAGGGTAGTTCACTATTGCTCCCCACCACTACCACCAACAAAGCCTATGAAAGCCTTTCACTTCAGTTCAGTCGCTCAGTCTTGTCCGACTCTGTGACTCCAGAGTCACAGAGCCTGGACTGCAGCATTCCAGGCTTCCTTGTCCATCACCAACTCTAGAGCTTGCTCAAACTCATGTTCATCCATTCAGTGATGCTATCCAGCCATTTCATCCTCTGTCATCCCCTCCTCCTCCTGCCCTCAATCTTTCTCAGCATCAGGGTCTTTTCCAATGAGTCAGTAGTTTGCATAAGGTGGCCAAAATATTGGAACTTCAGCTTCAGCATCAGTCCTTCTAATGAATCAGTTCAGTTCAGTTCAGTCACTCAGTCGTGTCTGACTCTTTGCGACCCCGTGAATCGCAGCACGCCAGCCCTCCCTGTCCATCACCAACTCCCGGAGTTCACCCAGACCCACGCCATGGAGTCAGTGACGCCATACTGCCATCTCATCCTCGGTCGTCCCCTTCTCCTCCTGCCCCCAATCCCTCCCAGCATCAGAGTCTTTTCCAATGAGTCAACTCTTTGCATGAGGTGGCCAAAGTACTGGAGTTTCAGCTTCAGCATCATTCTTCCAAAGAAATCCCAGGGCCGATCTCTTTCAGAATGGGCAGTCCAAGGGACTCTCAAGAGTCTTCTCCAACACCACACTTCAAAAGCATCAGTTTTTTGGCACTCAGCCTTCTTTACAGTCCAACTCTCACATCCATACATGACTACTGGAAAAACCACAGCCTTGACTAGACAGACCTTAGTCAGCAAAGTAATATCTCTGCTTTTGAATATGCTATCTAAGTTGGTCATAACTTTTCTTCCAAGGAGTAAGCGTCTTTTAACTTCATGGCTGCAGTCACCATCTGCAGTGATTTTGGAGCCCCCCAAAATAAAGTCTGACACTGTTTCCCCATCTATTTCCCATGAAGTGATGGGACCACATGCCATGATCTTCATTTTCTGAATGTTGAGCTTTAAGCCAACTTTTCCACTCTCCTCTTTCACTTTCATCAAGAGGCTCTTTAGTTCCTCTTCACTTTCTGCCATAAGGGTGGTGTCATCTGCATATCTGAGGTTATTGATATTTCTTCTGGCAATTTTGATTCCAGCCTGTGTTTCTTCCAGTCCAGTGTTTCTCATGATGTATTCTATTCAGGACTTATTTCCTTTAGGATGGAACTTCAGCTTCAACATCAGTCCTTCCGAGGAACACCCAGGACTCACTTCCTTTAGGATGGACTGGTTGGATCTCCTTGCAGTCCAAGCGATTCTCAAGAGTCTTTTCCAACACCATAGTTCAAAAGCATCAATTCCTCGGCACTCAGCTTTCTTTATGGTCCTTGTCTAACTCAATGAAACTATGAGCCATGCTGTGTAGGGCCACCCAAGATGGACGGATCACGGTGGAGAGTTCTGACAAAACATGGTCTACTGGAGAAGGGAATGGCAAACCACTTTAGTATTCTTGCCTTGAGAACCCCATGAACAGTATAAACAGGCAAAAAGACATGACACTGAAAGATGAACTCCCCAGGTCAATAGGTGCCCAATATGCTACTGGAGAAGAGTGGAGAAATAGCTCCAGAAAGAATGAAGAGAGGAGCCAAAGTGAAAACAACAACCAGTTATGGATGTGACTGGTGATGAAAGTAAAGTTAGATGCTGGGTGTAAAGAACACTATTGCATAGGAACCTGGAATGTTAGGTCCATTAATCAAGGTAAATTGGAGGTGGTCAAACAGATGTCAAGACTGAACATTGACATTTTGGGAATCAGTGAACTAAAATGGACCAGAATGGGTGAATTTAATTGAGATGACCATTATATCTAGTATTGTGGGCAGGAATCCCTTAGAAGAAATGGAGTAGCCCTCAGAGTCAACAAAAGAGTCTGAAATGCAGTTCAGTTCAGTTCAGTTCAGTCGCTCAGTCGTGTCTGACTCTTTGAGACCCCAAGAATTGCAGCATGCCAGGCCTCCCTGTCCATCACCAACTCCTGGAATACACTCAGACTGGCGTCCATTGAGTCCATGATGCCATCCAGCCATCTCATCTGTCGTCCCCTTTTCCTCCTGCCCCTAATCCCTCCCAGCATCAGAGTCTTTTCAAATGAGTCAACTCTTCGCATGAGGTGGCCAAAGTACTGGAGCTTCAGCTTTAGCATCATTCCTTCCAAAGAAATCCCAGGGCTGATCGCGCAGGGTGAGCGTGCAGTAAGT
Organism: Aepyceros melampus; assembly: GCA_006408695.1. Lineage (NCBI taxonomy): Eukaryota > Metazoa > Chordata > Mammalia > Artiodactyla > Bovidae > Aepyceros > Aepyceros melampus. The sequence continues at coordinate 94,348 of SJXQ01009654.1, read as the reverse complement.
GCCACGAGCCGTGCACTAAGGTGCTGGCAGCTGAGGGGAGCCACTCCGTGCCCAAGGCCAGGGGCGGCGGCCGGGGGGAGCCACTCTGCGCCCGAGGCCAGAGGTGGCACCCAAGGCCAGAGGCGGAGCCCGAGGCCAGGGGCGGCGGCTGGGAGAAGCAACCCAACATCCAAGGAGCTGTGGCTGCGTGGGCGAAGGAGGGCCTAGAAGACCTATCCCACATTGAAGGTCAGGAAGGGCAGTGGTGTGGAGATATCCCTCATCCAAGTTAAGGAGCAGTGGCTGCACTTTGCTGGAGCAGCCGTGAAAAGATACCCCACGTCCACAGTAAGAGAAACCCAAGTAAGATGGTAGGTGTTGCAAGAGGGAATCAGAGGACAGATAAACTAAAACCATACTCACGAAAACTAGTCAATCTAATCACACTAGGACCACAGCCTTGTCTAACTCAATGAAACCAAGCCATGCCTGTGGGGCCACCAAGACGGGTGGGTCATGGTGGAGAGGTCTGACAGAATGTGATCTGCTGGAGAAGGGAATGACAAACCACTTCAATATTCTTGCCTTGGGAACCCCAAGAACAGTATGAAAAGGCAAAATGATAGGATACTGAAAGAGGAACTCCCCAGGTCAGTAGGTGCCCAATATGCTACTGGAGATCAGTGGAGAGATAACTCCAGAAAGAATGAAGAGATGGAGCCAAAGCAAAAACAAAACCCAGCTGTGGATGAGACTGGTGATAGAACCAAGGTCCGATGCTGTAAAGAGAAGTATTGCATAGGAACCTGGAACGTCAGGTCCATGAATCAAGGCAAATTGGAAGTGGTCAAACAAGAGATGGCAAGAGTGAACGTCGACATTCTAGGAATCAGTGAACTAAAATGGACTGGAATGGGTGAATTTAACTCAGAGGACCATTATATCTACTACTGTGGACAGGAATCCCTCAGAAGAAATGGAGTAGCTATCATGGTCAACAAAAGAGTCTGAAATGCAGTACTTGGATGCAATCTCAAAAATGACAGAATGATCTCTGTTTGTTTCCAAGGCAAACCATTCAATATCCTGGTAATCCAAGTCTATGCCCCAACCAGTAACACTGAAGAAGCTGAAGTTGAACGGTTTTATGAAAACCTACAAGATCTTTTAGAACTAACACCCAAAAAAGATGTCCTTTTCATTATAGGGGACTGGAATGCAAAAGTAGGAAGTCAAGAAACACCTGGAGTAACAGGCAAATTTGGCCTTGGAATGCGGAATGAAGCAGGCCAAAGACTAATAGAGATTTGCCAAGAAAACGCACTGGTCATAGCAAACACCCTCTTCCAACAACACAAGAGAAGACTCTACACATGGACATCACCAGATGGTCAACACCGAAATCAGATTGATTATATTCTTTGCAGCCAAAGATGGAGAAGCTCTAAGAAACACCTGGAGTAACAGGCAAATTTGGCCTTGGAATGCAGACTGAAGCAGGGCAAAGACTAATAGAGTTTTGCCAAGAAAATGCACTGGTCATAGCAAACACCCTCTTCCAACAACACAAGAGAAGACTCTACACATGGACATCACCAGATGGTTCTAATATTAACCTGTGAATATGTTGCCTTACAAAGCAAAAGGGACATTGTAGATGTGATTAAGTTAAGGATCTTAAGATGAGTCATACTGGATTATCCTGGTGGGTCCAATGTCCTTGGGCAGGAAGGAGGGTCAGAGTTAGACAAGATGTATTGTTAGAGCAATGGAGTCACAAGCCAAGGTCTGTGGGAAACCACCAGAAGTTGCCTAAAAAGTCTTAAATTGGGCTGGAAATGGAGGATATGGAGGTGACAAAAATAAACAACAAAACAATCTGCACCCTAGTGGAGCTTAATCAAAGAAACTTATCTGTTTACAAAGTGCTTTCAGGGGAAGGTAAGAGTTTATAACAACTGTCTTGGATTTAATATGTTGGGAGAAGGCAGTTGGCATCAGAATTAGCTGCCCAGAGGAAATATGAAAGAAAGAGGAGGGGCTAACTGATGAAGAAGGTGAGGGGAGCACTCCAGGCAGAAGAAACTAAACATGCAAAGAGGCCAGGAAGCAAAAAGCAGACTTCAGCTCTGCCTCCAGGCTTTCATCTCAGAGCGTGTGCAGCAAGAGCTACTCCTTGGCTTAATTTTGCATCATCACCTTGGAGGCTCCAGCAATGCTGGAGTGAGCTAGGGGCTGGCTTGCTTGCTTTTGGAAGACAAATGTCTCTTTTCCTTTCCTTTTGTGACACCCCCTCCCCTAAATCACTTTCTGCTGCTCCCAGGGTCCCACAGGCACCTGGCTTCCAACACACCATGTGAACTGGCGAGGGTCCTGCATGTTATTTCTCCTCTAATTAGCTAGTGCACCTGTGCTCCCGGAGACTTCTCCTGAGCCCATGAGGCCACCAGAGGTCGCATTAACAAGCTCGCTATAATAAGTCTTTGCCATGAGAGCTCAGGGTAATTAATTCTAACACTGGGAAGGGCTCAAGACTAATTCCACTAAACAGTATTGTGAAATCAGGGAACACACACTCACACACAAATCATACTGTCACTTAGCAACTTCTTACTTCTGATGCTTTTCATTACATGGCTTCATTTTCTTCCCATAATCAGCCCATCCATTAGGTACAATATGGCTCTTCTTGTTTTACAGATTCTAAGAAACTAAGGCCCAGAGAGGTCTCTAAAGTCACACAGCTTCAGTGCTGGAGCTGGGATTTCACCTCAGTGCTAAGTTATTATCAAACTCATGTTCTTTCTAATATCCTCCATGAGCTATGGTTTTGGTACTTTGAACTATGTTTTACATTCAGAATTTGACTAATCCTTCCTTTACCAGGGAATTGATGCAGGAGGCTCTTAACAGTTGTGTGTGTGTATATATTTAAATGAATGATCTCTGTCTAAATAAAACCTTTTGCTCTACTGCATGTCCTGGCACTGCTGAATGTCTGATCCAGGGACAGACCCTTGGAGTCTCTGTCCAAAGCCTTCTGCCTCTCAGAAGACCTAACTAGGAAAAAAGGGTAACAGAAAGTAACTGGCTGATCCTAATTGCTTTGCCCGCTCTACATGTCTCAGATCAAATACCATTTTGTCCTCTTTTTCCCCTTTAGGGGGGAATTAATTAAGCTCTAATTACACTGACAGAAAAAAATAGAAGCTACAATAAAATTATTTTTTTAAAAAAAGCTATTAACAAGGTCTGTGCACAGAGCTTGTTATAACCCAGGGAATGAGCCTCATTTGAATTTTATGGCCTTTCCATTTACATTTTTTTATTAAACCTTTTCTTACAATCCTCAATATGTCTTCCATGGTATAATCATCCTTGGGAATTTTCAGGTGTTAAATTAGATACTTGGAGGCTCCCTGACTCCTCCTGCCTTTGGTCAGAGCATGCTGTATTCCATGAGGCAGATTAATAATAATTTTTTAAAAACTGATTGAAGAGTTCACACCAATTTTTTGTTTTCCATCTGGAAGGAGGTCTGACTTGCAGAGCCCCTCTGGTCCAGGCAAATTAAATGGGAGTGAATATTTTCTTTGTCAGAGAGAAACTTTAAAAGTGGACTGTAATCGGGGCATGCCACTTTAGGGGAGGAACACAATCCTTTCTCCCCATCAAAGGGTAGTCAGCCATGCAGACAGGGCTGGGCTGCTGAGAAGGTGGGAAGGACCTTCCCACCAGCAGGGTTGGGAGAGGCCCCCTTGCCCTGCCATGCTTCATAGCACTTTCCTGAACGTCAGAGCTTGAAACATAAGCCATCCCAGAAGGAGATGTGACCCAACGAAGGGCAGAACTGACTCAACCCTAGACCTGGACCGTCCTGTGCTTTCCCTGTCACATGTGGTGGGTCACTGGGATAAGGTCTTCAGAGTTCAGACTGTCAATCCTAAGTCTCCATCTGCTGAATCACAGCAGCTAGGAATAGGGTCTTGGAATCAGTATTTTTTCAAATGCCTCCAGGCAGATTCTGATACTAGTCAGACATGGGAGTCATCTGATTAAAATGTCGTGTTAATCACTCGGTTGTGTCCAACTGTTTGTGACCCCATGGACTGTAGCCCACCAGCGTCCTCTGTCCATGGAATTCTCCAAGCAAGAATACTGGAGTGGGTAGCCATTTCCTTCTCCAGGGGTATTTCCGGACCCAGGGATTGAACCCAGGTCTCCTACATTGCATGCAGATTCTTTACTGTCTGAGTCACCAGGGAAGCCCTCTAAAATGCCAAGGGTAGATGAAAAACATGAGCTTTCAGGGAAGAGAAACACACTACGTGCCTCAAATAGCAGAGAAGAATGAAACATACTCCCAAGAGGTTGGAACTTTGAGCCTAGACATTCCTACAGGGGAATTTCTTTGAAACTTTCTCATTTATCCTACAAATGATATAATTTGGGATTCTACTTTAATAATAAGAATTATATACATATATGCATATATTCATGTGCATATATACGTATATATGTATATATGCATGTATATTCATATCCCAGATATTAGCTGGCTCCAGAGTATGCTACCTTTCCTAGAATAGCCCATGCTGTAGCCAATGCAGATACACAGACTTTCCTCAGATTTCTAAAAATCCCTGGTGGCGTAAGGATGGGTGCTTATAGCCTCAGGGTCATCTCCAGGCTCTAAATTCCTTCTTCGACTAAATTCATTTCTGGACCCTCTCACTATTCCATGGTCATCATCTCTACTTTTTGATGCATGGAAAGAGACCCATATTTGATTTCCATTAAAATTAATTCTCAGAAGATATTGGTCTGTACAGTATACTCTAATAATGATTATTTGGGAAAGAACAGGGGCAAAATAGAAGGGAGGAGGGACAGTGATGTACAGGAACAGGCTCATATAGGCTCCAAGAGCCAACTATTAAATGTTCAGGATTTTTGCAATCTGGTCGGTAAACAAAGTCATTAGTTAAAATTAAATTATATAATCTTATAATTAAATAAACTATTCCGAACACATTACTTATTATTCATTTCACTACATTTTATTATTATCTATACCACTGAAGTTGTCTACTATACTTTAGTGGCAGAAATATTACAAAATGAGCTGCTATCACATCTCTTCCCAATTCTATGTTTAGTGGTTACATTGGTACAAAGAAATTGGCAATGGTGAGAGTCTTTATACCACATAAATTGGCAAATTCAAATCAAATCTTGTTCATTATCTAGACTTAAAAATTCATGAAGATGATATTAATAAGGTCAATTAAACTTAAAATGTATTGCATGTGTGACTCACATAAAAGGCTGAAGAAATTTTTTGTCAATATTTGAAAACTATTACCTGTGTCAACAAAGTAGTCACTCATGTCATTGACAAATGAGTGAAGTTCTGACAGGGCTGTTACCCTTGTTTCACTTCCATCTCATTCATCAACATAAATGAAAATATCAACCAATATTCATGTCAGAACTACACTTGTAATCAAGTGTTTATTTTTAGCCTGGTTTTGTCAAATCATGGTTGAATTGCCACCATTGATCAGCTAGAGATTCAAGAATTCTACAAAATTCGTGAACGCATTTTGTGAGAATCAAGTGGTTAGATGGGAAAGAATAGCCTATATTTTGTTCTCATTTGTAAATTGTGTGCTACACATCCCTATCAGTAAAGATTTGAATAAACTTACATGTTTCCCCAGAAAGCTAGTTGTTAAACATTTAGCAGCCCACCATAATAATATAAACACATTGAATAGTGAGTGTGTGTGTGTGTGTGTGTGTGTGTGTGTGTGTATACTCTCTCACCTCAAAAATAGTTAATTTTTCTTCTCCCTCCCTATCAGGTACAAAAACTGTTTTCTTTATTTTCTGCAGAGCTATTTAATTATCTCTTTTATTGGGGTTTCCAGATGGTAAAGATGTATTTCCTGCTTGCAATGCAGGGAATGCAGGTTCGATCCCTGGGTTGTGAAGATCCCCTGGAGAATAGAATGGCAACCCACTCCAGTATTCTTGCCTGGAGAATCCCATGGACAGAGAAACCTGGCGGGCTACAATCCATGGGGTGGCAAAGAGTCCCACATGACTGAGCAACTAATACTTTATTAGATATTGGGTGTTTCTGGGTTACCACCCAAACATCCATGTCCCTTTTCTCATCAACATCCTATTACATTTTCAATGCGGAATGCACCCCTCCTCCAGTCTCGGTTTTATGTGAGAGAATGAACCCTCCCCCAGCTACAGGGATTGGCTCTGAGTGGCTTAGCCAATCAGCATGTTCCAGCTTCCTGGCTACAGTGACTGGTTCAGAGTTGAACACAACCCAATTTAGGCCAATGAAAGAGAAGCAAACCCAGGTCTTAAGGAGGTGATATTAGAAGAGATACATTCCTTTTCTCTGGACAATGTATTTTGAGATAGGAACTACTTCAGCCTCTTTATTATCGCAAGGAGAGAACTCAGAATGGGGGAATGAGAAACTACCAGAACTTGAGAATGAAGCCAGACACCATGGAAAGTAATGTGTGTGTGTGTGTGTGTGTGTGTGTGTGTGTGTGTGGTGTGTGCACAAGTGCACGCACGTGTGCGAATGCAAACTCAGTCCCTCAGTCATGTCAGACTTTGTGAAACCCTATGGGCTGTGGCGGCTCCTCTATCCATGGAATTTTCCATGCAAGAATACTGGAGTGGGCTGCCATTTCATCCTCCAAGGGGATTTTCCAAATCCAGGGATGGAACCTGAGTCTCTTGTGTCTCTTGCATTGACAGGCAGATTCTTTACCACTGTGCCACCTGGGAAGCCCCCACACTACACTTGATCTTAGTCAAAAGGCAAGAAAGCAAAGAAGATACACAAAATCTGGGTCCTTGGTAAAATTATTTGAAGATAGAGCCTTATCTGAAACCAAATTTTCCTGACTTTTAGGTATGCTGCTGCTGCGCTGCTGCTAAGTCACTTCATATAAGAAGTAATAAATTCCCTCTGTTTGTAATGCCAATTTGAGTTCATTTTTCTGTCACTTGAAACCAAAAATATCCTTCATTTTTATATTTGTTTTGACTCTTTACTTCAGGGTCCTCACTTTCTACCCCAGGAATTTCTTCTCTAAGAGAAATTCTACTCAAGCTAATAAGATTAAAAACAAAATAACTTCAGTAGATAAAAGTAGTGTTTCTAATAACATTATCAAGCAAAATTCACATTTGAGAAAGTTGCGCCACATTTATTCCATGGCTTCTGAGTGCTTGTTAGCAGAACTGTATACTAAGGGACATGCACACTTCAATTTGAGAAGCCTGGTGCTAAAGTATTAAGACACCACTTACATCTCAGAAAGTCAACTCTTGGTTGACTGTTCATGTGTATCATGTCAGTCAGAGTAGAATGTTGAGAGTTGGATGTAAAATGCAGTAATTTAAGAAAGATGAAGAATAATGACTATGATAATAAGAGCAAAACTTACATAGCTCTTGCTTTGTGCCAGGTTCTGAGTTAAGTTCTTTCCAGCAATGAATCCTCACTGCCTTCCTAGGAGGCAGACATTTCCCTCCTCAGTTTGTAGGTAAAGACATAAAAATGGTCGCCCAAGTTCACACACTTTGGCTCCTGGGCCTATACTCTAACCAGCAGATTGCTCTGTTTCTCCACTGTGCGCTTGGAAGAAGATGAAAACGTGTCTAGACCCCACTCACAGGAATAGGTGAGCCCAGTAGGGATCTGCCTTTGAGGCTCTGAGTGTTGTTGTGAAGTCCCAGCACTCACAAATGATGCATAACCAAAGCCAGCCCTGAGACCAATGTAATTCATGCCAGAAGGGAGCAGAAGGCAAATCAGAGAGGCAGCCAAGAGCACAGTTTCCATGGAGCAGATAAGGCCATCAACAGCCAAGAAACAAAGGTGGGGAAGATGAAGAACATGTCAGCAAGGAGAGCAAGCAGGTTGAAGACACTGATTCAGAATGAGACCATAAACAATGAAATGGCAGCAAGGGATGATTTTTCTGTATCAAAGCAGAAAGCGAAGAGGCAGTAAGGAGCCTCTTAATGAGGGTGAAAGAGAAGAGTGAAAGAGCTGGCTTGAAACTCAACAATTCCAAAAGCTAAGGTCATGGCATCTGGTTCCATTACTTCATGGCAAACAGAAGGGGGAAAAGTGGAAGCAGTGACAGGTTTTATTTTCTTGGGCTCCAAAATCACTGTGGATGGTGACCACAGCCATGAGATTAAAAGACACTTGGCCTTGGAGGAAAAGCTATGACCAACCTAAATAATGTATTAAAAGCAGAGACATCACTTTGCTGACAAAGGTTCTTATAGTCAAAACTATAGATTCCCTGATAGCTCAGATGGTAAAGAATCTGCCTGCAATGCAAGAGACCTGGGTTTGATCCCTGGTGAGGAGAATGGCAATCCACTTCAGTATTCCTACCTGAAGAATTCCATGGACAGTCCATGGGATCGCAAAAAGTCAGACACAGCTGAGTGACTTTCACACATGGTTTTTCCAATAGTCATGTACAGATGTGACAGTTGGACCATAAAGAAGGTTAAGTGCCCAAGAATGGATTCTGTAGAATTGTGGTGCTGGAGAAGACTCTTGAGAGTGCCTTGGACTGCAAGGAGATCCAGCCAGTCAATCCAAAAGAAAATCAACCCTGAATATTCAGTGGAAGGACTGATGCTGAAGCTGAAGCTCCAATACTTTGGCTACCTGATGTGAAGAGTGGACTCACTGGAAAAGACCCTGATGCTGGGAAAGATTGAAGGCAGGAGGAGAAGGAGGCAATAGAGGACAAGATGGTTGAATAGCATCACCAACTCAATGGACATGAATTTGAGCAAACTCTGGGAGGTAGTAGAGGATAGGGGAACCTGGTGTGCTGCAGTCCATGGGGTAGCAAAGAGTCAGACATGACTCAGAAACTGAACAACAACAACGGAAAAGGTCCAAAGTTGAAGGCCATGCACTTAATATATAGTTAATGCAAAAGAGCAATACATCCCAAACAACACTAAAACTCAGTAACAAGTATTTATTTCTGATGCAGAGATTTGTGGACCAGCTAGCTATACCAGTTACAAACTAGTAAAGGTGCAATGTTAGTGGTGATTGATAGATGAAGTAGGCCAGGTGTCCCCAACCTCTGGAATCGAATTCCTGATGATCTGATATAATAGTAAGAGAAATAAAGTGCTCCATTAAACATAATGTGTTTGAATCATCCTGAAACCATCTCCCCACCCCCTTTCTGTGGAAAAACTGTCTTCCGCAAAACCAGTCTCTGATGCATAAAAGGTTGGGGACCACTGTTCTAGGTTGCACTCGGGTTCAGGTCAGTTCCACACATCACTCATTCTCTTTGTGTATGCCATGACAATGACAAAAGCACAAGACAGCAAGTGTAATCAATCACAAAAGCACATGTCACGTCTCTGCTGGCACTTTTTCTCACCCCACTAGCCAAGGCAAGTCACATGACCAAGCCTGAAGGCAGATGGTAGGGAAACACTGTCCACCAGGAAATCGTGGCAAGGAGGTGGGTGTCTACATACTATTCCAAAGAAGGACATCATTAAGACCAATAATTAAATCTGCTACAAGCCCCAATGATAAAACTTGCCTTATAATGATGTAAGGATCTGCCCCCCATGAGAGAAACCAGTTGTGATACAGTGTACTTGTCACTGGACAAGGACAATGGGGAGAGACCCATAGAGTGGCCGTGTGTATGAGAGACTAGAGGAGGGGCTAGGGGGCAGAGGTTGCTTTTCTCTGACCCTGATGAACATAGGCAGATGAGCCATGGCTATTTGGAAGGTTTCCCAGTGTAAAGACCCACTCCTTATCGAACAAAACTGTGCTCAGGCCACTTAAAAAATTACTAGTTTAAGGTGTAATGTTAGTGGTGATTGATAGATGGTTTTTGTTTCTGAGGATTCACCGGTCACCTTACTATAGACCAAGAACAGCCAGCAGATGGTTAAGTCTGGACTCAAAAGGTTTCTCCTGCCACGTTGTCTGCATTAAGTCTGTTTCTTAGAGGAAGCATGCAGTAATACAGAGTGGTTGCATTTCCTTGCCAGTTTGACCTCTTCCTTGTTGAACAAGTCTCTTTCAGTCTTTTTATCCCACCAGAGAATGCAGCTATGGCCAATGGCAGGTTCCCCATTAGAAACCTTCTCCCAGTGAATCTGTGTTTGTTAAATGAGCTTTATGATGCTTTTTTTTTTCCATCTCTTTGAATCTGAGACCACACGCAGTATTCCTTGCGGATCAGGACACCTTAGCTAGCTTTTTCTGGAACTCAGAGTCAGAAAGGGTAAGGTGTCTACATTTACATAAACATCAATCTTTGGTGTTTATTTTGCACTGGCAGCCACACACACACACACAAAGCCCCAAAGGAAACAATCTTAGAGCAGTGGTGCCCAAATCTGAACTCCATGTTAAAGTCTCCATGGGAGCCGTGAAGCCCGTAGATGCCTGGGCTTCCCTAGTGGCTCAGATGATAAAAAATCTGCCTGCAATGCCTTTAATCCCTGGGTTGGGAAGATCCTCTGGAGAAGGAAATGGCAACCCATTTCAGTATTCTTGTCTAGAGAATTCCATGGACAGAGGAGCCAGGTGTGTTTGGTGGCCGACAGTCCATGGGATCACAAAGAGTCAGACACAACTGAGCAACTAACACTTCCACTTTCACACTTCCCAGACCAAATAAGTCACGATCTCAGGGTAGGGAGAGTGCCTGGACATTGTGTGTGTGTGTGGGGTGGTTATTCATTTTGAAGTTCTCCAGATGTTTCTAATGTGTAGCCAGGTGTGAAAGATGACTCTTATAAAGTCTCCAGTTTAATCAGCATAGTGTTGTGTTGGTCTGGTAATTCCTGTTATAAAATTCACTGTGAAAATATGTTCATATTCATTCTGTGTTCAGTCTTGGGGGAGAAAAAGCTAACTTTTTCTGAAGAAGGCCATTTTCTTTGTTCTGAAAGTTCTGCTCCAGTCTTCAGCCAAAAGCAAGGTGGAGGATGTCTTTTTAACGATAATGTTAATAATCAGGAATCACGGTATTCACAAGTGGGTTTTATAAAGTGTTGGGGTGTTTTGGCCAACCATGCTCAGACAGAATGTTGTTTTTCTTTCTCATTAGAAATTTATGTTCACCTGTTGATTTACATGGGCTTCCCAGGTGGCACTAGTGGTAAAGAACCCACCTACCAATGTAGGAGATGCGAGAGACGTGGGTTAGATCTCTGGGTTGGGAAGATCTCCTGGAGGAGGACACAGCAACCTACTCCAGTATTCTTACCTGGAGAATCCATGGACAGAGGAGCCTGGTGGGCTACAGCCCATAGGGTTGCAAACAGTTGAACAAGACTGAAGTGACTTAGCACACACACATGCATTGATATACATAGAGGCTTTTGTTTTATAATCAGGGAAGACCTGGGGGCCAGTATCTTGTACTGTCAAAGGGAGAAAGGAAACAACCATGGAAGGGCCTGAATGGTATCTCCCTTTCCCTGGCTCTGGGACTCCTCTTCCCTTCTATGAGCTTGAAGTTTACAAACTGCCTTGTCTTTAGACTTCGTGGGTTCTAGTCCTTTGGGAGCAGATGACAAAGTGTAAAGTAAAGCTGGAGGAAGACCATCCTCCCTTCCTCTGAACTGAGCTCTCTAGAGTATCCTCAGCAATGATCAGTCCCATTTTACAGTTGAGACTGTGGAGGCACAGAAAAAAGTAAGAAATTTTCTCAGCTTCATTCAAGAGAAAGGAGCTGAGATCTGAACTCAGATGTTCCAAACTCCAAACTCTTTGCTGATTCTAAGATAGAAAACCAAAGTACTTGAGGGAGCTAGATACAGAAAAAAGAAATATATATATATGGTGTTGTTCAATCACCCAGTTGAGTCTGACTCTTTGCGACCCCATGGACTGTAGCACACCAGGCTTCCCTGTCCCTCACCATCTCCTGGAATTTGCTCAAGTTCATGTCCATTGCATCAGTGATGCCATCCAGCCATCTCATCCACTGACACCTTCTTCTCTTCTTCCCTCAATCTTTCCCAGCATCAGGGACTTTTTCAATGAGTCTGCTGTTGGCATCAGGTGATGAAAATACTGGTGCTTCATCTTCAGCATCAGTCCTTCCAATGAGTATTCAGTGTTGATTTCCCTTAAGATTGACTGATTTGATCCCCTTGCTGTCCAAGGGACTCTCAAGAGTCTTCTCTAACTGTTCGAAACCATCAGTTCTCTGGTGCTCAGCCTTCTTTACGCTCCAGCTCTCAAAACCATACGTGACCACTGGGAAGACCATAGCCTTGACTACACAGACCTTTGTCGACAGGGTAATGTCTCTGCTTTTCAACACACTGTCTAGATTTGTCATAGTTTTCCTGCTAAGAAGCAATTGTCTTCTGATTTCATGACTGCAGTCACTGTGTGCAATGAATTTAGAGCCCAAGAAGAGGAAATCTGCCACTGCTTCCACCTTTCGCCCTTCTATTTGCCATGAAATAACAGGGCTGGATGCCGTGATCTTAATTTTTTTAATATTTAGTTTTAAGCTGGCTTTTTCACTCTCCTTCACCCTCATCAAGAGGTTCTTTAGTTCCTCTTCACTTTCTGCCATTAGAGTGGTATCATTCGCATATCTGAGGTTTGTGATGTTTCTCCCGCCTATCTTGATTCCAGCTTGTAACTCATCCACCCTGGCATTTCTCATGATGTGCTCAGCATATAGGTTTAAATAAACAGGTGACAACAGACAGCCCTGTCATACTCCTTTCTCAATCCTGAACCAGTCCTTTGTTCCATACAGTGTTCTAACTGTTGTTTCTTGATCCATACACAGGTTTCTCAGGAGACAGTTAAGATGGTCTGGAATCCCCATTTCCTTAAGAGCTTTCCACAGTTTGTTATGATCCACACAGCCAAAGGCTTCAGTGTAGTTGATGAAACAGAGGTAGATGTTTTTCTGGAATTCCCTCGCTTTTTCTATGATCCAACAAATGTTGACAATTTGATCTCTGGTTCTTCTGCCTTTTCTAAACCCAGCTGGGACATCTGAAGTTCTTGGTTTGAATAATGCTGAATGCCAGATTTTAAGCATGACCTCACTAGCATGGGAGATGAGTGCAATTGTCTGATGGTTTGAACATTCTTTAGTACTGCCCTTCTTGGGGATTGGGATGAGTATTGACCTTTTCCAGTCATGTGGCCACTGTTGAGTCTTCCAGATTTGCTGCCATACTGAGTGCAACGCTTTAATAGCATCATCTTTTAGACTTGAACAGCTCTACTGGAATTCCATCACATCCACTAGCTTTATTGACAGCAGTGCTTTCTAAGGCCCACTTGACTTCAAACTCCAGAATGTCTAGCTCTGGGTGACTGACCACACCATAGTAATTATCCAGTTCATTAAGATGGTTTTTTTTTTACAGTTCTTTTGTGCATTCTTTCCCTCTGTTCTTGATCTCTTTGGCATATATAAATACATGTATGAAGTGGAGTCGCTCAGTTGTGTCCAACTCTTTGTGACACCATGGACTGTAGCCTACCAGGCTCCTCTGTCCATGGGATTTTCCAAGCAATAGTACTGGAGTGGATTGCCATTTCCTTCTCCAGGGGATCTTCCCGACCCAGGGATTGAACCCAGGTCTCCCGCATGGTAGACAGACGCGTTACCGTCTGAGCCACCAGGGAAGTCTAAATATATGTATGCTTCTGCATATTTATTTATTTATACATACTGTGCTATGCTCTGTCTGGTGGCTCAAATGGTAAAGCGTCTGCTTACAATGCGGGAGACCCGGGTTCGATCCCTGGGTGGGGAAGATCCTCTGGAGAAGGAAATGGCAACCCACTCCAGTACTCTTGCCTGGAAACTCCCATGGGAGGACCCTAGTAGGCTTCAGCCCATGAGGTTGCAAAGAGTCGGACACGACTGAGCGACTTCATTTCATGCTCAGTCATGTCTGGCTCTTTTTGACCCCATGGACAGTAGCCTGCCAGGCTCCTCAGTCCATGGAATTCTTTAGGTAAGATTACTGGAGGTATGCCATTTTCTCCTCCAGGGCATCTTTCAGCCCAGGGATCAAACTCATGTCTAATAAATATATAATATATTTTATCTTTAGTTAATAGCTCCTTGGCATCAGTTGCTTTGGACACTTATGGTGACTTCTTGTTGAGAAATCCCTTTGAGTGATTTCTAAAACATCAGCAAATCTTATAACTTCATTTTCTACCAAAAACTCACTGCTGTGGAAAGAATGAAAATATTGGGTTCACTATTGTGTGAAAATATTGGGTTCACAAGGAATGGAAAGGCTTCCTTACTGTAAAAAATATTTTTGTCTTTTAGTTTTCTCCACCAGGAAGTGGAAGTGGAAACAAAGGAAGCAGAAACCTAAGAAATCAATGACTTTTCTCTACCAAGACTGCTGTTTCTTAGGGTCTAGAGGCTGCCTTGGGGGCCACCTCCACAATAAAGATGCCTACAGTGTATGAGGGCTTCCTGGGTAGCTGAAATGGTAAAGAATCTGCCTGCAATGTAGAAGACCTGGCTTTGATCCCTAAGTTGGGAAGATTCCCTCGAGAAGGGCATGGCAACCCACTCCAGTATTCATATTTGGAGAACCCCATGGACAGAAGAGCCTGGTGAGTTAGAGTTCATAGGCTCGAAAAGAGTCAGACTGGACAGATAGACTAACACTTTTTCACTTTCACTTTTTTCCCCCTACAACAAAGAATAGCCATTGCATCCATTTTCCAACCAGGAGTCTCCTGGATGGTTTGAAATTTGCCCTGAATAGCCAAGTCTAAGAATTTATTTTCAAAGCTGACCTCAACTTGGAAATCTTGCAGCCGAGACTCTGAGAATAGTCTGGTTGCTTGCATCTGCATTCTTCGCTGATCTCTCATTCTCACGCTCTGAGCTGGCTTGGTTACAGTTTGACTTTTTATTTTTCCTCTACGTCTCCCAAATGAAGCCTTGGCACACTCTCCTCTATTAAAATCCTCATTTTGCCATAATCAGGGGTCAATTAGTTAGACATTCTTAGATTGTGCTGCAACACCCCCGTCAGTGGACTTGACCGGGTGCCAAGGAGCTAGTGGGTGTGCCAGTGGTACAGAAATGCAGCTCTCTGCTACAAACACATTTAGTGTATTACCCTGAGTTTCTTATTGCTTTCCTGAAGCACAAGAGCAGCATGGGCGATGATACAGACATTCCAGAAAGGAAAGGTGGGGGTGGGGGGAGAGCCAGCCTTCCCGCGATGAAGCAAATCGTTCCACCTTGCTGATTTACTTGAGAGATTATTCTGCATTATCTATTATTGGAATGGAGTGTCAAAAATATTTCTTTTCCTCAAACACGTTAGAGGTTTCGAAACTCATTTCCATTGAAAATACCTGGCCATGATTTCTCAACTAAGGAAATAACCCATCTCTAAAGTTATCTGTGGAAGTCAGGGAGCCAATAATGTTTGGCTACTGTGACGTTTATTTCGCTTAATGGCTTCCTTCCTGAGAATTTAATGTCTTTTCCACATGTGGTGGCTACAATGGAATTGAAACTGACATACTTCTACCCGCGGGTCCTTTCTTCTCTTTAGATTATGTGAAAAATGAGCCCAGTTGCAATTCTCTTGTTATGTTCACTCACCTAACATTGAACAAATGTTTCTTAGAGGACCCAGTCTGCTGAGCACCCTGTTTTCTCTTTCTGCAATGGCACTGATTTCTTGTCTTCCTGAGTCCCTGGAAGTTGGTCCCAGGCTTCCCAAAGTCCACCCTGCTGCACCACCTCCAGGAATTGGTTCTGGGTCATATCTGCTCTGTCTCCTGTCTGTGCAGGCTCCTTCTTCCAACACATATGACAACGAAACTCACACAGTTGGGATTAAAAAAAAACACAAAACCCTCAATTCAATGAATATTTGACTATGCGTAGGGTCCCCTTTATGTGTCAGTCATCTTTCCTGACTTCCAGGGTGGATGATCTCAAGAGGGAGATGTATTTATGTACATGGTGATATTAAAAATCCTTAATAACACCTAATTTGTGGTATGTTCAATCACTCACAAATTAGGACATACAATGGCTTCAGCATTGGAGCAGACCCTGAAGACCCTGAGTGAGCTGGGAGCAGCCCTCTACTAGCTGGAGTTCTGGTTGAGTGGCTGGAATGGTGCAGGAGGAGGCTGGGGCACCAGAGATTGGGGTGAGCACACTTCTACCAATCAGGATGGAGAGGCACTGATGTTTCACTGACTTAGGTAAATGTGCCAGGGTACACCAGCAGCTCTGCGTGGACAGAAATAGAGGGTGTAAGCCTGTCTGCACATCACACACCTCCTGGAACACTTATTAAAAATTCAGAATCTGGGCCCTTAATTCGGGTTCTGCTTCAGTGATTATGGGGTGAACCTGGGAATATGTATTTTAACAAAAATCTTAGTGACCATGATGGGACCAGCTGGTAGACCTGGATCTGGAAATGATTGTTAGTATGCTGGACAAGAGGGAGGGCCCTGGAGGCTGATTTATTTTTGTGTCTGACTCTTTGTGACCCCCTGGACTGCAGCATACCAGGCTTCTCTGTCCTTCACTATCTCCTGGAGCTTGCTCAAACTCATGTCCATTGAGTCGGTGATGCCATCCAACCATCTCATCCTTTGTCACCCCATTCTTCACCTGCCCTCAGTCTTTCCCAGCATCAGGGTCTTTTCCAGTGAGTCAGCTCAAGGGACCAAATTATTGGGGACTGATAAGTCTGGGTTAAACTCTCTAAGTCTCATTTTACTCATTTGTAAAATGATGCTAAAGATGGTGGTTATGAGGATGAAATGAGAACTTGTTTTTGAAATGCTTAGTCCAGACCTGACCCAGAGAAAGTGCCCCATGGCCATACCCACTTCCCACCCAAAGCAAAGTGGAAGGAATGCTCTCAGCTGAACCTTCTAAAGTATTTCTTAGGGATGAAGGGTCCTGGAATTGCTCTTGCTGGAATAAAGTAATATTTCTTAGTGGGGCACTTTTAACAAGTACCCCCGCATAATTCTCATGCTCAGTAAATTAAAAACAAATGTTGTTCTAGTTGGAGAAAGGATAAACAGTAGTCTCAGATCAGAGAAGTGGCTTGTACTGCTCTGCCTATATATGCGGGGCATCTGAACACGGCCAACATGAATGATTTAGGCCCTCGAGGATTGGGGCTCCAGCATCCAGGCTGCCTGTCACTACATTCTCTGCGTCCACTTCCCTCTGGGATGTTTAATCTCACTCCAATATGGATATAAGCCCCCCCTCCCACACAGTGTGAAGACAAGATGAGCTAATGGGGACACAGTATATGTGCTGAAGAAAGCATTTTAATTAATGACACAAATCCATAGTCCCTTTGGTTGAGTGGAAGCATCAATTTATCTTCTCCTTTAAATTTAACTAGCATTTGCTTTTATTTACCACTCTTTGTCCAATTATAAAAAATACTAGAACAACTGTGGGAAACCGGAAAATAGAGAAAAGCATAGAGTGGTTAAAAAACTTATTTATTGGGGCACAGTGACTACATCACCAAAAAGCCTTACCTGCTAAATCAAAGAAGATGGGTGTGTCCCTATACAGTGCCTTGAGCAGAATGGAATGGAATGACGGGAACAGTCTGGCAGACGGTCATGGGAACAAGCTGTGGTGTGAGGTTCTATGTTGGAGGTGTGACTTTGGCCAACTTGTTTAATTTCTCCTTGCCTTGGTTTCCTCATCCATAATGTGGGGATAATGCTATTCCCTGCTACATGAGGTTATCACAAGTATTAAATAAAATGAAATGTGTAACATTTTTAGCCTACTCAAAAATCACTGAGCTATTATTTGAATTATACATTTTGATCAAATGGGAAAAATCAGGTCAAATAATGACCAAATCTGATTTTACATTCAGTTCAATTCAGTTCAGTCACTCAGTCATGTCGACCCTATGACCCTGTGGACTGCAGCATGCCAGGCTTCCCTGCATCACCAACTCCCAGAGCTTACTCAAACTTATATCCATCGAGTAGGTGATGCCATCCAACCGTTTCATCCTCTGTCATCCCCTTTTCCTCCTGCCTTCAATCTTTCTCAGCATCAGGGTCTTTCCTAATGAGTCAGTTCTTCATGTCAGGTAACAAAATATTGCAGTTTCAGCTGCAGCATCAGTCCTTCCAATGAATATTCAGGACTGATCTCCTTTAGGATGGACTTGTTGGATCTCCTTGCCATCCAAGGGACTCTCAAGAGTCTTCTCCAACACCACAGCTCAAAAGCATCAATTCTTTGGCACTGAGCTTTCTTTATAGTCCAACTCTCACATCCATACATGACTACTGGAAAGCCCATAGCTTTGACTAGATGGACCTTTGTCAGCAAAGTGATGTCTCTGTTTTTTAATATGCTGTCTAGGTTGGTCATAGCTTTTCTTCCAAGGAACAAGCATCTTTTAATTTCATGGCTGCAGTCACTATTTGCAGTAATTTTGGAGCCCTTCAAAATAAAGTCTCTCATTTTTCCCCATCTATTTGCCATGAAGTGATGGGATGGGATGCCATGATCTTAGTTTTCTGAATGTTGAGGTTTAAGCCAACTTTTTCACTCTCCTCTTTCACTTTCATCAAGAGGCTCTTTAGTTTTTCTTCACTTTCTGCCATAAGGGTGGTATCATCTGCATATCTGAGGTTGTTGATATTTCTCCCAGCAATCTTGATTCCAGCTTGTGCTTCATTCAGTCCAGCGTTTCTCATGATGTACTCTGCATATAAGTTAAATAAGCAGGGTGACAATATACAGCCTTGATGTACTCCTTTCCCAATTTGGAACCAATCTGCTATTCCATGTCCTGTTCTGACTGTTGTTTCTTGACCTGCATACAGGTTTCTCAGGAGGCAGGTAAGGCAGTCTGGTATTCCTATATCTTTAAGAATTTTCCACAGTTTGCTGTGATTTACACAGTCAAAGGCTTTGGCATAGCCAATAAAGCAGAAGTAGATATTTTTTCTGGAACTCCTTTGCTTTTTTGATGATCCAGTGAATGTTGGCAATTTGATCTCTGGTTCCTCTGCCTTTTCTAAAACCAGCTTGAACATCAGGGAGTTCATGATTCATGTATTTTTGAAGTTTGGTTTGAAAATTTTTGAGCATTACTTTACTAGGTGTAAGATGAGTGCAATTGGGTAGTAATTCGAACATTCTTTGTATTGCCTTTCTTTAGAATTGGAATGAAAACTAGGGTTTTCCAGTCCTGTGGGCACTGATGATTTTTCCAACTTTGCTGGCATACTGAGTGCAGCACTTTCACAGCATCATCTTTTAGGATTTGAAATAGCTCAACTGGAATTCCATCACCTCCTCTAACTTTGTTCGTAGTGATGCTTCTTAAGCCCAATTGACTTCGCATTCCAGGATGTCTGGCTCTAGGTGAGTGATCACACCATTGTGATTATCTGGATCGTGAAGATCTTTTTTGTACAGTTCTTCTGTGTATTCTTGCCACCTCTTCTTAATATCTTCTGCTTCTGTTAGGTCCAGACCATTTCTGTCCTTTATCGAGCCCATCTTTGCATGAAATGTTCCCTTGGTATCTCTAATTTTCTTGAAGAGATCTCTAGTCTTTCCCATTCTGTTGTTTTCCTCTGTTTCTTTGCATTGATCGCTAAGGAAGGCTTTCTTATCTCTCCTTGCTATTCTTTGGAACTCTGCATTCAGATGGGTATATCTTTCCTTTTGTCCTTTGCCTTTAGCTTCTCTTCTTTTCTCAGCTGTCGGTAAGGCTTCCTCAGACAACCATTTTGCCTTTTTGCATTTCTTTTCCATGAGGATGGTCTTGATCCCTGTCTCCTGTACAATGTCACGAACTTCCGTCCATAGTTCATCAGGCACTCTATCAGATCTAATCCCTTAAATTTATTTCTCACTTCCATGGTATAATCATAAAGGATTTGGTTTAGGTCATACCTGAATGGTCTAGTGGTTTTCCCTACTTTCTTCAATTTAAGTCTGAATTTGTCAATAAGAAGTTCGTAATCTGAACCATAGTCAGCTCCCGCTCTTGTTTTTGCTGCCTGTATAGAGCTTCTCCATCTTTGATCGCAAAGAATATAATTAATTTGATTTTGGTGTTGACCATCTGGTGATGCCCTTGTAGAGTCTTCTCTTGTGTTGTTGGAAGAGGGTGTTGCTATGACCAGTGCATTCTCTTGACAAAACTCTGTTAGCCTTTAACCTGCTTCATTTTGTACTTCAAGGCCAAATTTGCCTGTTCAAGGCCAAATTTGATTGTCCATAGGTGTCATCCATTCTGATTGGTCCCTTTACAAGAGGCTGTCACCTCTGGAATAATGACAGTTGTGACTCACATTATTGAGTATTTACCATGGTTAGTCACTATTCTAAATGCATCACCACATTTAACTCTCAACCAAGATCCCCTTTATGGATCATAGCCTTGTGGCCAAGGGGCTTTTGTAACTCAGGGAAGCTATGAGTCACACTGTGCAGGGCCACCAAGACAGACAGGTCATAGTGAAGAGCTCTGACAAACCGTGGCCCACTGGAGGAGTGAATAGCAACCTGCTCCAGTATTCTTGCCACAAGAACCCCATGAAGAGTATGAAAAAGCAAAAAGATATGACACTGCAAGATGAACTCCCCCAGTTCTGAAGGTGTCCATTATGCTACTGGGGGAGAGTGGAGGGCAATTGCTAATTGCTCCAGGAAGAATGAAGCACCTGGGCCAAAGTGGAAATGACATTCAGTTGTGGATGTGTATGAAATGGTCAGCTAGCATCCCTGACTCAATGGACATGAATTTGAGCAAACTTTGGGAGACAGTGGAAGACCGAGGAGCCTGGCATGCTGCCGTTCAGGGGTTGCAAAGAGTTGGACACGATTTAGTGGCTGATCAACAACATAGCCATTGGAGTAAAAAAGAGTTGGTGTTTTATTTATTTTATGGTTTTTATTTTATGTCATTTTATTTTCCCTTTCATACCTGAAAATGTCACCTCTCATAGAAATTTATCCAGGCTTAAGTCACCCCACCACCATCCAGATGAGCACACCTAGAGGTATATTTCAATGCCTGCTGTTGCTTTGAAGGAGTGACGTCTGTAAAGGCAGCTTTTGATTGTTTGCTGCATGGCTAATTTTAAATATTTGTTTAATATGCAAATGATACCTCCCAGTGACAGCCTGGGGGAACTGCAGATGTCTTTCCCTCAAAATGACACAGCCCCGCCTCTGTTTCCACTCAATTACTGACACTGTGCTACTTCAATCCCAGGCTCTGACTTACCCAACTTGATCGCCAATGTCCTGACTTCAAGCAAGGCCACTGCTAACATGTACCTTTGTGAGAATGAGAAAATGAGCCCTTTGAGACTGATGACTTAAAATAACACACCATAACAGTTGCTACCCATCCATCATCCCCACCCAGGGAGAAAATTAGAAAAAGCTATTTCTACCTCAGTGGTTGACCTAGGGAAAAGTACCCCAACATCACGGGACACAGAGCTTGGAGAGTGGAGAACTGGCTACCTTTGGCCCCTACTTACTTTCTCAGCCAGATACCTTTGTGCATTGCACAACTCATAAAATCTTATGTGGTGGGCTTGACCTGGAGTCTGAAAGACCTTTGTACTTCTGAGTTTCCTCCACTTTGTGGAATAAAAACTGTTTTTCAACAGTGGGCAACAGAGACCCTCATATGCTGGAAACATGTTTGATTAGGAGAATACTTAATGGGCTGCTTTTGTGTGGGAAGTCCTCCATGTGGGATGAGAGAGATATGTAATCCCATGTGGAATGAGGGAGAAACATAATCAGTGATACGTTCCCAACGGCAAGGGGTCAGAGGGCATTATTTAGGAGCAAGGATGTCTAATTTTCCAGCATAGATTTTGGAAAATTGCCACATGAACCTCCTCGGCTGCCTTAAAGCTTCACCAACAATCTGATGAACACAACCTTGTCTCATGGATTGGAGGAAGTAAAAAAAACTGAGGTTTTACTTTTTGTGGACAGAGCTTGCAAGACAGTGAGGTACACCCTGTGTGTTCAGTCACTTCAGTCATGTCAAAAGGTAGAGGAAAAGAGGGAGAAACAAGCAAAGGGTACTGAGTAGCAGGTGGGAAAATGAGCCTGCTGAGAAACATGTGAAAGTGAAAGTCGCTCAGTCATGTCTGACTCCTTGTGACTCCATGGGTCCATGAAATTCTCAGGCCAGAATACTAAAGTGGGTAGCCTTTCCCTTCTCCAGGGGATTTACCCAACCCAGGGATCGAACCCAGGTCTCCTGCATTGCAGGCAGATTCTTTACCAGCTGAGCCACAAAGGAAGACCAAGAATACTGAAGTGGGTAGCCTATCCCTTTTCCAGTGGATCTTCCGAACCCAGGAATTGGACTGGGGTCTCCCACATTGCAGGCAGATTCTCTACCAACTGAGCTATTAGGGAAGCTGAGAAATATAATCAGTGATACATTCCCAATGGCAAGGGGTCAGAGGGCATTATTTAGGAGCAGGGATGTCTAATTTTCCAGCATGGATTTGGGAAAATTGCCACATGAACCTCCTCGGCTGCCTTAAAGCTTCACCAACAATCTGATGAATACAACCTTGTCTCGTGGATTGGAGGAATTAAAAAAAAAAAAAAAAACTGAGGTTTTACTTTTTGTGGACAGAGCTTGCAAGACAGTGAGGTACTCCCTGTGTGTTCAGTCACTTCAGTTATGTCCAGCTCTTTGTGATTCTATGGAACATAGCCCACCAGGCTCCTCTGTCCATGGAATTCTCCAGGCAAGAATACTGGAGTAGGTTGCCAGGCCCTTCTTCAGGGGATCTTCCTGACCCAGGGATTGGACCTTAGGTCTCTTGCACATCTCCTGTACTGAAGGCAGATTCTTTACCCTTGAGCCACCAGAGGTACTCCCTAAGCTAATCTATTTCCATGAAGAAAGACACACAGGAAAGTGACCAGAGAAGCATAGAGCTAATCCAAATCAGGCCTGTGGAAGTCCTCGAGAGAGACGGGCAGCAGCCCTTCCACCCTGTGTGGGATGAAGGAGAAGCCAGTGTCTTTGGAATTTCAAAAGACAAAACAACCCCAGGAGACATCAAGGACACACATGTGGGTGATCATCATGGACTTTTGGCTCTGTTTCCCCTCTCTGATTGAACCATGATGAATAATTAGGGTTCATGGCTACTGTGTCTAATAGGTACCAGGGCATGAATGTACAGATTTCAAATTTCAAACTTAGCCAAGTAAGTATTTAGGTCCACCTTTTAGAGATCAAGGCCTTCCCTGGTGGTTCAGACAGTAAAGGGTCTACCTGCCGTGCGGGAGATGCAGGTTCAATCCCTGGGTCAGAAAGATCCCCTGGAGGAGGAAATGAAAACCCACTCCAGTATTCTTGCCTGAAGAATCCTATGGATGAAGGAGCCTGGTAAGCTATAGTCCATGGGGTTGCAAAGAGTCAGACATGACTGAGCGACTTCACTCACTTAACTTTAGAGATCAAGGAACATAATAATCAGATCCAGGTAAGGACTGGGAAGGGAAATTCTTCCTCTAGTGATAATGGAGAGCTTGCTGAGTCAAGATCCTTTCCCAGAACCTGCATTCCCTCAACTCTAGGAGCACATGATTCAGTGTTTTGAAGAGAGGAATTGGAATCACTTTTATTTATGAGAAGAGCATGTGCCCTGCAGCATGGCAACAGTGATACCCTTACAGAGGTGTGGGATCACCTTGGTTAGAAGTTGATGTCAACATGAAGTTCCATTCATGTGTACTCAGAGGTCATGATTTTAAATCACGTTGTAGTGTGGTTGCAATTAAAATAAAAGCTGGTGGTAAATATGCTACGCAGCAATGCCAAGGAATGGGAGAAGGAAAATACTGTTTTCTGTGTGCCCAGCACCCTGTGATAGAGAAAACATAAAACAAAAACCCTATGGCTTTTCATTTGGATTGCCAAAAATATGGCAACATTTTTAACCACCTCGCTATCTAGAAGATGCTATTCCCCTTCTCTATGAGTATGATTGTATGTATTGCATGAGGGCCTTCAGGGAGAGGGCCAAAGGGAGTTTGGGCACACCCTAATACATTGCAAAGAGCAGGCCAAGGAGATGCTGAAAATGTGGGTCGTAATGACATTTCAGAGAGAGAAAGTAGAGGGAGGTTCTGACAATGTGACATTCCTAAGAAAGAGGGCATCAGATTCGATTCTGGGAGCACGGCAAGCTGAATGAGACACTTTCTGGTCTACCCATGAGCCTAAGGAATAGACATCTGAAAGTGAAAGTGAAGTTGCTCAGTGGCGTCCGACTCTTTGCAACCCCATGGACTGTAGCCTACCAGGCTCCTCCGTGCATAGGATTTTCCAGGCAAGAGTAGTCGAGTGGGTTGCCATTTCCTTCTCCAGGAGATCTTTCCAACCCAGGGTATGAACCTGGGTCTCCTGCATTGTAGGCAGACGCTTTACCATCTGAACCACCGGGAAAGTCCAATAGACATCCAGGTGTAGGTAGGAGCAAATGAAGCCTTGGGATCTGCTTCAATCCTTCTAGACAGAACCGGGGAAAAGATTTCTTCCCCAAAGAGGTTCAGTTCAGTTCAGTCGCTCAGTCGTGTCTGACTCTTTGCGACCCCACGAATCGCAGCACGCCAGGCCTCCCTGTCCATCACCAACTCCCGGAGTTCACTCAGACTCACATCCATTGAGTCCGTGATGCCATCCAGCCATCTCATCCTCAGTCGTCCCCTTCTCCTCCTGCTCCCAATCCTTCCCAGCATCAGGGTCTTTTCCAATGAGTCAGCTCTTCGCATGAGGTGGCCAAAGTACTGGAGCTTCAGTTTTAGCATCATTCCTTCCAAAGAAATCCCAGGGTTGATCTCCTTCAGAGAGCCCTAAAGCTGCAGGACTGAGAGTCCTAAAGAGTTAAGACTTTCTGGGAGGCCACCATTAGTCTGTAGTGATATGCAAAGCTCCCTGGAGGCCAAGAAAGAGATGAGCAGAAGGGATGGGCTCTCTTGATCCCAAGACAGGGAAGTTTATGGATATTAGAGAGTCTTTCTCTAGGTACCGCCACAGGGACTGGACTACTTAACCCCCTCCTCGTCTTCATTCTACAAGGGTAGATGTTATTTCACTATCATCGATGGGATTGGAATACAAAGTATCTGAAAAATTAACATACTATCACTACTAATAAAAGCAAATGCTTAAATAGCTCTGGCTTTGTGCCAATCACTGTTCTGAGTACTTAATGTATATTGCATTTTTACAAAATTAAACTTTTTATTTTTAGATAATTGCAGATTCACATGCAGTTGTAACAAATAATAGAGAAATTCATGTGCCTTTTACTCAGTTGACCCCAGTGGCAATTCTTCACAAAACTATTGCATGGTATCACAACCAGGAAATGGACATTCATACAGAACATTTCCATCAAAAACAGAACCCCTCATATTGTCCTTTAATAGTCATGCCCACTTCCCACCTGCCCCACCCCCTCTTTATCTTCTGGTCATTACTAATTTTTCTGTTTCTATAATTTTTCCTTTTAAAGAATGTTATATAAAGGGAATCATATAGGATGTAACCTCTTGAGACTGAATTTTTTCCATCAGCATATTTCTCTGAAGATTCATTCTGGTGGTTTCATGAATCAATTTTTTGATCCTTTTCATTGCTGAGTTATATTCCATGGTATGGATATATTCCATGGTATGGACTATTTAACCATTTGTCCCTGAAGGACATCTGAGTTGTTTCCAATTCAAGGCTTTTAGGAATGAAAGTATTATATGGGGGAGAAGGCAATGGCACCCCACTCCAGTAATCTTTCCTGGAAAATCCTATGGATGGAGGAGCCTGGTAGGCTGCAGTCCATGGGGTCGCTAGGAGTCAGACACGACTGAGTGACTTCACTTTCACTTTTCACTTTCATGCATTGGAGAAGGACATGGCAACCCACTCCAGTGTTCTTACCTGGAGAATCCCAGGGATGGTGGAGCCTGGTGGGCTGCCATCTGTGGGGTCGCACAGAGTAGGACATGACTGAAGTGACTTAGTAGCAGCAGCAGCAGCAGCAGCATGCATCTGTGGACTTATGTGTAAACATACATTTCTCTGGGATCCATGCCCAGGAGTGTAACTGCTGGGTCATAGTGTAGCTGCATGTTTAGTGTTTTTGGAAATTGTCTAACTATTTTCTAGGCTGGCTGTACCATTTTATATTCCCACCGGCAGTGAATGGGTGATCCTGTGTCTTGGCATTCTCGCCAGCACTAGTTGAACTTGGCGTGCATGACAGAATCAATATGCCATCCTTGGACTGAAGCAACCAACTTTCCAGAAAGCCCTCATTAGAATGTTCCTAGAATGGAGAACAAGTTATTCCACAGATGTGTTTGTCAGGTTAGCAAGGCAGAGAAAATTCGGAAAGAACAGATCACAGGAGCGGTGAGTCTTGATGGGAATGGAGGGCAAAGAGAAGGGCTCCTTGGTTGCCTCGGGCTGTCACAGCACAATTACCAGAAGAGCTCTGGGCCTCTTGATGGGAAGAACTAAGGTGTGAAGAAAAAAAAAGAAAAGAAATAAAGCAGCCAAAAGCAAACTTCAGGAACTCTGAAAACCCAGATCAAACTCAGGGGTCAGTTCCCCATAGTCCACTCAATCCTACTGTTTGCAGAATTCTTGCAATCGATAGCGTAGTAAATATGAGACTTCATTACCCACACACTCCACTGTTAATTAACTAGTGACCCAGTCTCTCCAATGCACAGGACTTTCCCACACCTGTCTTGCTCCTCCCCTCCTCACTTCAATGATACCTTGCTCCTCTCTCTTGAGTACTGTTATTCTCATGGAGACAGCAGGACCTAGTGGTCTCTGTTGCATGGCATTTTTCCTCCATCAGTCACCTTCCCCATTCACTCAGAAAATTCTTTGTTCTTATGCTTCCAAATTGTTTCTCCATGTCATCCTCTAAAATTTTAGTTTTAGCATTTCTATTATGACCAGGAGTAGCATGGTAAACAATTGAGATCTAGATGAAATTATGAAAGGATGGATAGAGTATGGTTAAACAAGGAGATTATTTTTTTTTAAATGAAGGGGAAAATGCCATAAGACTTTTCACTCTGAGGATATTAAGGTTACAATTAATTTTTACTGAGGGCTCATAAGTGTGCCAGGCATTGTGTTAAATACTTTATTATATGCAATTCTCAGAACTTCCCAATAAAGCATGTTCTTTTCTCACCACCTTTGAAGTGAAGATAGTAGATTTGAGAGATTAAATTACAAGCTCAGGTCACTGACAGTAATGAAGCCAGGATTCAAACTCAGGCAGTCTTATTCCAGCACCCATCTCCAGTCCACGATAGATCGACTAAGAAAAAAAGCAAATATGCCAGCTCAGAAATGAAGATGAGTCTTGTGAAGCTGGAGACTCTATTATAAGAGAAAAAGGCAAGACAGGGCTGTTCCAATATGACTTGCCTGTGCGTAGTTCTAATCTAGGCTCTGAGAGTGGATCTGGCCTCCTTGATCTTGTTAGATGCTCTTGGATGCCACTACTTGGTCTGGACAATGAAACCTCACTAGGCATGGCTCCTGATACTCAACTGAAAGAAAGATGAGCAATTCTTATGACTGCAAAGAGTGACAGTATTTCCACAAAAGCCTACAGAGAATAAGATCATGTTGAACTTCCATTTCTGATCAGAAGGAAAGCCAATATTACTACTGAAAAAAATCTAAAATTGCTGATGGTGAAGAATTATCAAACCAAAATCTAAGGGATGGCAGAAATTTAGAATGGTAAACACAATATTGAATCATATTTTTTGCTGAAAACATTTCCCCAAACTGATTAACTTAGGCTTCAACTTTCAAATCTCATGGGGCACAAGGAACTAAATACCAAGCCTAGGGCCATCCAAGAATACACAGAAGAATTATACAAAAAGGTCTTAATGACCCAGACCACAACAGTGTGGTCACTCACCTAGAGCCAGACATCCTGGAGTGTGAAGTTAAGTAGGTCTTAGGAAGCATTGCTACAAAGCTAGTGGAGGTGAAGAAATTCTAGCTAAGCTATTTCAAATCTTAAAAGATGATGTTGTTAAAGTGCTGCACTCAATATGCCACCAAATTCAGAAAACTCAGCCATCACTATAGGGCTGGAAAAGGTCAGTTTTCATTCTAAGCCCAAAGAAAGGCAATGCCAACAAAATGTTCAAACTACCATACAACTGCACTTATTTCACATGCTAGCAAGGTAACATTCAAAATCCTTCAAGATAGGCTTCAACAGTACATGAACCAAGAATTTCAGATGCACAAGCTGGATTTAGGAAAGGCAGAAGAATCAGAGAAAAAATTGCCAACATTCACTTGATCACAGAAAAAGCAAAGGAATTCCAGAAAAACATCTATTTCTGCTTCATTGACTATGCTAAATCCTTTGACTGTGTGGATCACAACAAACTGGAAAATTCTTAAAGAGAAGGGAATACCAGACCACCTTACCTGTTTCCTGTGAAACCTGTATGCAGGACAACAAGCAACAGTTAGAACCGGACATGGAACAACAGACTGGTTCAAAATTGGGAAAGGAATACGTCAAGGCTGTATATTATCACCCTGGTTATTTAACTTCTACGCAGAGTATGTCATGTGAAATGCTGGGCTGCATACATCACAAGCTAGATTCAAGACTGCTGGGAGAAATACCAACAACCTCAGATATGCAGATGATACCACCTTTATGCAGAAAGTGAAGAGGGACTAAAGAGCCTCTTGATGAGGGTAAAAGAGGAAAGTGAAAAAGCTGACTTAAAACTCAACATTCAAAAACGGAAGATCATGACATCCAGTCCAATCACTTCATGGCAAATAGAGGTGGAAAAGGTGGAAACAGTGACCAATTTTATTTTCTGGGCTACAAAATTACTGTGGACAGTGACTGCAGCCACAAAATTAAAAGATGCTTGCTCCTTGGAAGAAAAGCTATGACAAATCTAGACAGTGTATTAAAAAGCAGAGACATTACTTTGCCAACAAGGGTCCGCCTAGTTAAGGCTATGGTTTTTCCAGTAGTCATGTACGGATGTGAGAGTTGGACTAGAAAGAAAGCTGAGTGCCGAGGAATTGATGCTTTGAACTGCGGTGTTGGAGGAGACTCTTGAGAGTCCCTTGAACTGCAAGAAGATCCAACCAATCCATCCTAAAGAAGGTCAGTCTTGGGTATTCATTGGAAGGACTGATGCTGAAGCTGAAACTCCAGTACTTTTGGCCACCTGATGCAAAGAACTGACTCATTGGAAAAGACCCTGATGCTGGGAAAGATTAAGGCAGGAGGAGAAGGGGACGACAGAGGATGAGATGGTTGGATGGCATCACTGATGTGATGGACATGAGTTTGAGTAAGCTCTGGGATTTAGTGATGGACAGAGAAGCCTGGCGTGCTGCAGTCCATGGGGTCGCAAAGAGTTGGACATGACTGATTGACTGAACTGAGCTGAAGCATGTAGGAAGTAAGACATAATTAGGAGAAAGTAAGAGAAAGAAACAACTGTGGGGTTCTCAGCAGATGGAAGCAGTGGCAGGTTAGTTCAGTCTCTTCTAATCCCCGCACAAAAACAGAGCAACTAGCTAGCAAAGCTGGAAACACATGAACAACATTTCAAAACAAACCTAGTAAAGAAAGACAGGAGGGTGCGGACAGACCACTAACAGATTACAGGAATGCTTGGTACTGAAGTCTGTGGGAGGACTAAGAGGGAAGGAACGGAGGCAGGATCTGATTGGCTGAGAAAATAGAATCCCATTGTAAGCATTAGAAAGAACAAAAGAAATGAGGCCTTAAAGACGCAGATGATGAAAAGGAAGAAAAATTCCATAGTTAATAAGAAACAAAGAGCACAAACCAGTACTGTACTCCCATGATCATGGCAGCATTATTCACAATAGTCAAAAGGTGGAAGCTTATCCACAGATGAAGAAAGAAAATGTGATCAGTCCTTACCATGGACCAGTATGGGAAGCATTCTGCCACATGCTGTAATGTGAATGAAACTTGAAGACAGTGAAATAAGTCAATGAAAAAAGGACAAATATTGTATGATTCCACTCATATGAAGTACTTAAGAGTAGTTAAATTCATAGGGACAGAAAATAAAATGGTGGTTGCCAGGGACTGGGGAAAGTAGAAAATAGGAGTTATTCTTTAATAAATGCCAAGTTTCAATTTTGCAAGATGAAAAACATGTTAGAGCTGGAAGGTGGTGATGATGGCATAACAATGTGAATGTACTTAATGACACTGAACTATACGCTTAAAATGGTTAAAATATGAAAATTTATGCCATATGATTTTACCACGATTAAAAAATAAAATAAATAAATGCAAAGAAATTTTAAAAGAGAATATGAAGAGAGAAAGCATTGACGTATTGAAAGTAGGCAAAAAAGATTGAACACATGGACGATAGGAATTTCTGAAGATGAAAACCCAAGCAAGGGAACAGAAGAAATACTAATAACCTTAATTTAAAGAAAACACTCCTGAAGTTGAAAAATAATAATTTGCATTAATTTTAAAAGAGCACCACACACACACAAGAATATCTGACCTAAAATGATCACAATCAAGACATATTCTAGTCAGAAAGTGAAAGTGAAAGTCACTCAGTCATGTCCGACTCTTTGCGAGCCCATGAACTATACAATTCTGGAATTCTCCAGGCCACAATACTGGAGTGGGTGGCCTTTCCCTTCTCCAGGGGATCTTCCCAACCCAGAGATTGAACCCAGGTCTCTCGCATTGCAGGCTGAGCCACAAGGAAGGCCCAAGAATACTGAAGTGGGTGGGTAACCTATCCCTTCTCCAGCAGATCTTCCTGACCCAGGAGTTGAACCAGGGTCTCTTGCATTGGAGGCAGATTCTCTACCAACTGAGCTATCAGGGAAGCCCGCTATTCTAGTCTGATCTGGGATTTAAAAAATCCTTTTGGCATCTAGCAAGAAAAGCATGCGACTTTTAAGGGAAAGAAAATTAGATTGTTATTAGGCATTGAAAGCCATGCTTTATGTCAGGAGAAAATTGAGTAATATATTTAAGATACTCAAGAAACAGAGCACCAGGGATTTTATATGCAGCAAAATTGATTTTTTTTAAGTACAAAGGGCATAGACAAACTTATCAAAACATAAGAACTCAAGAAATATTGTTCCCACAAGCCCCTTCTGAGTAATCTACCGTGGAATGAGTTTTAGAAAACCAAAAATAACTAAGGAGCCAGTGACATAAGGACTGCTAATGAGCATTAAACAATTAGCAACTGAGACAAAGAAAACCAAGACAAATGAGGACCCATAACAGGAGTGTATTATAAATGGCTACACGCTGTGGCCATGTAGATACAGTACAATTATTAAGATTGGGGGAGGACATGTTCATACGTTTGTCACACTTTAGAGAGCTGTGCACTTAACACAAGTAACCTTTGCTATATGTAAGTTTTATCTCAATAAACTTGAAAAAAGGAAGAGGGTGAAAAGACTACAGGCCAAAATTTCTTAATATTTTCAATGATCATAATGAGGTGATACGAGTAATGTTATTCCAAGGTTGTCATATATTTAAAATTGTATAAAATGGATGAGAAATTGTATAAAACAGATACAGATGAGAAATTAGGGCATATCCTAATTCTATCACCTCTGGTGCACTTGAAAGCCAGTATTCTTGAACTGGAAGAGGACATGTTGATGTAATGGGAAGAGTTTATATGAAAGAAGTCTTCACTTAAAACTGGAAATATTAATATGAATCCATGGGATTATAATAATTCTCTGAAGACTCCTAAAAACAACAGTCAACTCAGTAGCAATAAGCATCCTTAGTACCAGCACTATTGTATGTATTCAAATGAAGATCAGTAAAGAAAACTAAGATCATGGCATCTGGTACCACCACTTCATGGGAAATAGATGGGGAAACAGTGGAAACAGTGTCAGACTTTTGGGGGGGCTCCAAAATCACTGAAGATGGTGATTGCAGCCATGAAATTAAAAGACGCTTACTCCTTGGAAGGAAAGTTAAGACCAACCTAGATAGTATATTGAAAAGCAGAGATATTACTTTGTCAACAAAGGTCTGTCTAGTCAAGGCTATGGTTTTTCCAGTGGTCATGTATGGATGTGAGAGTTGGACTGTGAAGAAAACTGAGTGCCAAAAAATTGATGCTTTTGAACTGTGTTGTTGGAGAAGATTCTTGAGAGTCCCTTGGACTGCAAGGAGATCCAGCCAGTCCATTCTAAAGGAGATCAGCCCTGGGTGTTCATTGGAAGGAATGATGCTAAAGCTGAAACTCCAATATTTTGGCCACTTCATGCGAAGAGTTGACTCATTGGAAAGACCCTGATGCTGGGAGGGATTGAGGGCAGGAGGAGAAGGGGACGACAGAGGATGAGATGGCTGGATGGCATCACCGATTCGATGAACATGATTTTGAGTGAAATCTGGGAGTTGGTGATGGACAGGGAGGCCTGGTGTGCTGTGATTCATGGGGTCGCAAAGAGTCAGACACGACTGAGCGACTGAACTGAACTAAACTGAACCCATATGGAGCCATGGCCTCTAGATGCAAGCACTCTTAAGTCCTGCAACTTAGAGTCAGCACATTCTGCAACAAGGAAATGATAACCTATCTAATATTCATGCCTGGGAAGTCCTATGTACAGAGGAGCCTGGTGGGCTATAGTCCATATGGTCTCAAAAAGTTGGACATGACTGAGTGACTAAGCATGTCCATGCACATACAACTTTCCTTCCCTTCCTTATCTTAGAAATTGGGACAGAGAGGAGTGATAATCATTGTGCAAAGTCCCACTTGATGCAGTAATATGATTCCTTAGATTGGGACTAGTTCTACTTAGGTAGCCTCTTTGTCTATCAGCACCAAAAATTAGAAATGTAGAGATCTTCAGTGGGCACCCAAGAGCTGCCTTGTTCAGAGTATGCAGTTGCTTACTGGCTGTAGCACTGGTGGAAACAGGATACAGGCAGACGCCTCTATCCATACCATCTCATCAAAGGGAGAAGCATTCATAGATGTTTCAGCTCTCAGCACCAGTGAACACAGAATGCCAGAAATGCTAGATCAGAAGCCTGTCTAAGATTTTTTCATCTTGGATCTCCAGAACCACCTTTGTTATTCTTTTCTGAGTCAGTGCCAGAAAGAGATCATTGGTCTTGCAACTCTCTATGCTTTTGATGACTTCGATTATTGGCTCCATTACTCTTCTCCTTCACTGAATCTTGCCCAGGTCCACTCCAGTCCTTTCCAGTAAAGCTTCATAAGTAAAATAATCAGGGGCAAGTATTTGGGGAATGCTAGTATCTTTCCTCCCAGAAACCTCCCTGTTTCCATGTGAAAGCAGCCTTCTGTTTGCAAAGAAGAGTATATAGGTAGCTTCTCTAAGTCAAACCAAAGGCCTCATCATAATAGTTTTATCTGAGTCTGTTTGGAATATATCAGCATATTGAAGAGAAATCATAAAAGTCTGCTCTAAATTGACTTCCTATACCCACCAGAATACCCACCAGAAGCATCTAGCAGCTTCTTTTTTTATATAAATTAATTGATTTATTTTAATTGGAGGCTAATTACTTTACAATATTGTAGTGGCTTTTGCTGTACATCGACACGAACCAGCCACTGGTATACACGTGTCTCCCATCCTAAATCCCCCTCCCACCTCCCTGGCAGCTTCTTTAGGTAAAGAAGGAAAATAATCTGGTTTGGCTATCCCACTCCACAAGGACACAGCATAAACCTACTGCTGGAATCAAAAAGAAGCTTCTACTAATAAAGCTAATGGGTGAAAACTGAAAATAAGCATGCAAATATCTTACTAGACATTGTAGGGCATTCTTTCTTCCTATATCTCCTGGATCTTCCTGCACACATCTTTTCTAAATCCCAGTCCCCATAATCACCAGCAGCTATGGGACCAGATATACACAACTTCGGCTCTAAAGAAGAAAGGAGACTTTTCCTACCACCTTTCCATATAAAATTTTAGTTAGATTTCTGCTTGGTTCAACTAGGATCCAATCACTGTGACCAGGAGGAATGGAAATATTGACTGTCCAATCTTAGATCATCACATGTCCTCTAGGCAAGAAGCTATGCTTCCTTCTTTATTTTTCAAAATTTGTTTCATTTATTCATTTAGTTGCACCAGGTCTTACTTACAGCATGAAAACTCCTAGTTGAGGCATGTGGGATCTCAAACCTGGACCCCATGCATTGGATATGCTTCCTTATTTAAATACTTGTAATATACAAATATAGAGGTGTAATGAGGAAGGAATACACTCTCTAAAAACTGTGTTTAGGGAGTGTTTTTTCCCAAAAGGAGATCACTGGTTTTGAGCAGTCACAAATTACAGAGTCCTCCAATACAATCCCAAGCCCAAGAGAAGCCAGGTTACCAGGAACCACTCTTTTCTATGTATCTTCATAAAAGGCACCACCAACATTGGTTATATTCTATAAGAAGCAACTGTAGAACTGGTGCCTCCATCTGATCCTCTGGCTAGCCAATTTTGAAAGCATACAGAGCTGAAAATATTACTCTCTGGTTCTATATTCTCCATTGATTTTTTTTCATAATCGATGATGGGAACAGGGTCAGTGCTTGGCAACCAGGAGGGCTTCAATTTATCAAAGGATTTGTCACTTCGGACAGCTGCTGCTTCTGCTGATTTGGAATTTGCAATAGATGATGACAGAACAATGAACAATGGCTTTGCTATTGCCATCCTTCACTAGTGCCCTTTGAGCAGCACTCAAAAAAAAAAAAAAAAAGTCCAAGTTCTCCTACCTGGTTGTTCCTGATCCTGAAGTAGCACAGAACCTAGAACCTAGGTTTTATAGCAGTTGCTTCCTTAGTGGAAGAATGAATGTTTTTCAACCCTTGTGCAGTGTGAAATTACTGAACCAGGAGGAAGGAGAATTGACTTGGCCACTCAGCCTACATTCATCCTTTTTCTATTCAGAGTAACCAACTTTTCCTCCAGGGAACACTCCCCTCTGATCTTTAGTATATGTGCTTCAGGTTGAGTTGAATCTACTTTCCGTTCTAGGGATGGGCCTGTGGCTTAGACCAGACCCATCAGAGCACACATTACGGTGGTTATACTGATTCAGGGACAGTCACATCATTCAAGTTGAGCCAATGAGACATAAAGATACAGTTGAAGGTAAGGATTAGAGGTCCTGGCTCTTTATAGCTAGACTTGAATTTGGAGTTAAGCTTGGGAATGCCAGAAGCCGTTTTGCCACCCCATGGGGCCTGACTATAAGGCCAAAATGGAAGGAAGCATTCTGATGGAGGGAGACTTTGTTATGATGACATGATTTGAACACCTGAGTTGGGTCCCACCTGAACCTAATTCTGATCCTCAACTTGCATTTATAGGAATCAAAGACAGTTTGGGTTGGGTTTCCTACCACCTTAAACAAAAAGAAGAGTTCCATAGTTAGGGTCTAATCCCAACTCTGCCACAAAGTAGTAGTGTGACCTTGGGGAAGCTTCTTTATCCTCTGAGTCTAGATTTTTCTGAGCTATGAAATGAGGTCATTGTTTGAAACAGATATGTTTGCTTGGTCGTTCTAGGGCATTTGACTGAATTATTGTGTTAAACTTGGATTTTTTTTTTTTTTTTGTAACTTAAAGGCTTTTATGCAGCTGGAAACAAATCCAGTTATACAGTTACAGATACAGGGAGTAAACAGCAAAAACAAAACAATCAGCACATTATTTCCATAGTTAAAGTGCAACGTATTGCACCAGTCCATTTTAGGGTTGGTAGATGTCATCAGATGAAGAGGCATCGCAGGTGATTGTTGTCAAAGGTATTCACAGACTTGGAGAAAGTCCTTTCCTTGAAGTGGAGATGTCCACCATGGGAAGCCTTCCACTGATGAAGAGAATCTTTATAACCTCCTTAGCCTGTTCACAGGGAAAAGCCTCAATCCATCTAGTAAAAGTATCAAGCTAATAGATATTCTTGCTTACAAGTTTGAGTAGAAACTTGGATTTTCATAGAAGACAGGCAGAACCTTCTGCATTCAGACATTTAGGACAAGTAGATGGATTAGCATAGATGCCCTGGGAACGTTCTCTAGAAAGGGAGTGAAGTATCTGAAGTGTTCAAGAGGAAGAGGTTCTCCACACCTGTTTCAGTAATTAAAGAGCTAGTGTATGGGTGTGTGTGTGTGTGTGTGTGTGTGTGTCTGTACCTGTGTTAGGAGTTCATGTGTTTGGAAAATCTCATGGGGAGAGACGCCTGTCGGGCTACAGTTCATGGGCTTGCAGGCTCCGACATGACTTAGCAACCAAACAACAAACAAAGCAAAAGTAACAAATAGTTAGATGTCCCTTGCTGCTGCCAAGTCGCTTCAGTCGTGTCCAACTCTGTACAACCCCATGATGGCAGCCCACCAGGCTCCCCCATCCCTGGGATTCTCCAGGCAAGAACACAATCCTAATAGTGTTAACACATACCTTTCAATGATTTGAGTTTCTTTCAACTACCAAGTTTGACTTCTTAATCCAAAATTGATACTAATAATATGAGAAGAAGTGTTTAAAGTAACTGTGGTCCTGGCCTGGGACATAACCTGAAACTAATAGGTTTTATTAGTTTTTAAATGCCTGACATGATCTTGATTTCTTATCATTTTAACTCAGATAACACTAGAATCTGAGATTTTTTTTTCTATGAGTGAAATTTTCAAAATGATTTAGTAGCTAATCTAAGGTTGACATATATCATAAAGCAAAAGTATTTGAAATAACAAGAATAAAAAATAGTGGGACATAATCTTTAAACAAAAAAAATCTTAGAAAAGATAGTTGAAGCTAATTCAATATTTATAGCTTTCTCCAGCACTTTAGAAGAAGGCAATGGCACCCCACTCCAGTACTCTTGCCTGGAAAATCCCATGGACAGAGGAGCCTGGTGGGATGCAGTCCATGAGGTCGCTGAGAGTTGGACACAACTGAGTGACTTCACTTTCACTTTTCACTTTCATGCATTGGAGAAGGAAATGGCAACCCACTCCAGTGTTCTTGCCTGGAGAATCTCAGGGACGAGGGAGGCTGGTGGGCTGCCGTCTATGGGACTGCACAGAGTCGGACACGATTGAAGCAGCTTAACAGCAGCCAGCACTTCGTTGCTATTTTTATGGTTTATTTAAGTGTTCCTTGCCTGTAATGAAGGAGATGCAGGTTTGATCCCTGGGTCAGGAAGATGACCTGGAGAAGAAATGGCAACCCATTTCAGTATTCATGTCTGGAAAATCCCATGGATGGAGGAACCTGGTGGGCTATAGTCCGTGGGGTCGCTAAAGAGTCAGACACGACTTAGCAACTAAACAACACAAAACAGCAAGTAACATGTAGTTAAGATTTCTCTTTGAAAAATCCGATTAAAGTTTGTCTTTTAATAGAGGAATTGTTATTTATTTACTGCAATCACTGTATGTTTGATTTTATTTCTGTCATCTTAATTCATATCATCTATTTTCCTCTTTTCTTGAGTTTTCCCCTTTCCAGATTCTAACTAACTGAAAAATGGTCTTGCTTTTATTTGACCAGTGAAATAAAGGCCTACATTCCTTTTAAAATACTGCATTTTAATTTATATCTATTTTTTTACAAAACTAAATATCTTTCAAATCCTATTTTCTTCAGTTCAGTTCAGTTCAGTTCAGTCACTCAGTCGTGTCTGAATCTTTGTGACCCCATGGACTGCAGCACACCAGGCTTCCCTGTTCATCACCAACTCCCAGAGCTTGCTCAAACTCATGTCCATCGAGTTGGTGATGCCATCCAACCATCTCATCCTCAGTCATCCCCTTCTCCTCCCGCCTTCAATCTTTCTCAGCATCAGGGTCTTTTCCAATGAGTCAGTTTTTTGCATCAGGTGGCCAAATTATTGGAGTTTCAGTTTCAGCATCAGTCCTTCCAATGAATATTCAGGACTGATTTCCTTTAAGATGGATTGGTTGGATCTCCTTACAGTCCAAGGGACTCTCAAGAGTCTTCTCCAACATCACAGTTCAAAAGCATTAATTCTTTGGCACTCAGCTTACTTAATAGTAACTCTCACGTCCATACATTACTACTGGAAGAAACATAGCTTTGACTAGAGGGACCTTTACAGGCAAAGTAATGTATGCTGTCTATGTTTGTCATAGTTTTTCTTCCAAGGAGCAAGTGTCTTTTAATTTCATGGCTGCAGTCACTATCTGCAGTGATTTTGAAGCCCCCCAAAATAAAGTCTCTCACTGTTTCCATTGTTTCTGCATCTATTTGCCATGAAATGATGGAATCAGATGCCATGATCTTTAGTTTTCTGAATGTTTGGTTTTAACCTACTTTTTTCACTGTATTCATCTACTTTCATTAAGAAGATCTTTAGTTCTTCACCTTCTACCATAAGGGTGGTATCATCTGCACATCTGAGGTATTGATATTTCTCCCAGCAGTCTTGATTCCAGCTTGTGCTTCGTTCAGTACAGCATTTCCCATGATGTACTCTGCATATAAGTTAAATAAGCAGGGTGACAGTATCAGCCTTGACATACTCCTTTCCTGATTTGGAACCAGTCTGTTGTTCCATGTCCTGTTCTAACTGTTGCTTCTTGACCTGTAAACGGATTTCTCAGGAGGCAGGTATGGTGGTCTGGTATTCCTATCTCTTGAAGAATTTTCCACAGTTTGTTGTGATCCACACAGTCAAAGGCTTTGGCTTAGTCAATAAAGCAGAAATAGATATTTTTCTGGAACTCTCTTGCTTTTCTTAGCAATGTCAAAAATTGTCAGTGGTCTAAAATCTCCTCTCTGGGAAGGTAAACTTCCAAACTCATTCTATGTGGCCACCATCACCCTAATACCAAAATCTGACAAAGACGCCACAAAAAAAGAAAACTACAGGCCAATATCACTGATGAACATAGATGCAAATGTCCTTAACAAAATTTTAGCAATCAGAATCCAACAACACATTAAAAAGATCATACACCATGACCAAGTGGGCTTTATCCCAGGGATGCAAGGATTCTTCAATATCCGCAAATCAATCAATGTAATTCACCACATTAACAAATTGAAAAATAAAAGCCATATGATTATCTCAATAGATGCAGAGAAGGCTTTCAACAAAATTCAACATCCATTTATGATAAAAACTCTCCAGAAAGCAGGAATAGAAGGAACATACCTCAATATAATAAAAGCTATATATGACAAACCCACAGCAAACATTACCCTCAATGGTGAAAAATTGAAAGCATTTCCTCTAAAGTCTGGAACAAGACAAGGATGCCCACTTTCACCGCTACTATTCAACATAGTTCTGGAAGTTTTGGCCATAGGATTCAGAGCACAAAAAGAA
The DNA here is from genome assembly GCA_006408695.1 of Aepyceros melampus. NCBI lineage: Eukaryota > Metazoa > Chordata > Mammalia > Artiodactyla > Bovidae > Aepyceros > Aepyceros melampus. The sequence goes on along the minus strand of SJXQ01009654.1, from coordinate 54,792 downwards.
ATAAAAGGAATCCAGATTGGAAAAGAAGAAGAAGTAAAACTCTCACTGTTTGCAGATGACATGATCCTCTACATAGAAAACCCTAAAGACTCCATTATGTCTTCTTTGGAGAAATGTCTATTTAGTTCTTTGGCCCATTTTTTGATTGGGTCATTTATTTTTCTGGAGTTGAGCTGCATAAACTGCTTGTATATTTTTGAGATTAGTTGTTTGTCAGTTGCTTCATTTGCTATTATTTTCTCCCATTCAGAAGGCTGTCTTTTCACCTTGCTTATACATACCTCAACATAATAAAAGCTATATATGACAAACCCACAGCAAACATTCTCCTCAATGGTGAAAAATTGAAAGCATTTCCCCTAAATTCAGGGACAAGACAAGGGTGCCCACTTTCACCGCTACTATTCAACATAGTTCTAGAAGTTTTGGCCACAGCAATCAGAGCAGAAAAAGAAATAAAAGGAATCTAGATTGGAAAAGAAGAAGTAAAACTCTCACTGTTTGCAGATGACATGATCCTCTACGTAGAAAACCCTAAAGACTCCACCAGAAAATTACTAGAGCTAATCAATGAATATAGTAAAGTTGCAGGATATAAAATAAACACACAGAAATCCCATCCATATTTCTTCAGGCACTTTATCAGATCTAATCCCTTGAATCTCTGTAACTTACACTGTATAACCATAATGGATTTTTTTTTTTTAGGTCAAACCTGAATGCTCAAACTACTGCACAATTGCACTCATCTCACATGCTAGTAAAGTAATGCTCAAAATTCTCCGACTCAGGCTTCAACAATACATGAACCGTGAACTTCTAGATTTCAAGCTGACTGTAGAAAAGGCAGAGGGACCAGAGATCAAAATGCCAACATCCACTGGATCATCAAAAAAGCAACAGAGTTCCAGAAAAACATCTATTTCTGCTTTATTGACTATGCCAAAGCCTTTGACTGTATGGATCACAATAAACTGTGGAAAATTTTGAAAGAGATGGGAATACCAGACCATCTGACCTACCTCCTGAGAAATCTGTATGCAGGTCAGGAAGCAACAGTTAGAACTGGACATGTAACAACAGACTGGTTCCAAGTAGGAAAAGGAGTACCTCAAACTGTATATTGTCACCCTGCTTAATCAATTTATATGCAGAGAAACATCAGAAACGGGCTGGGTGAAGCACAAGCTGGAATCAATATTGCTGGGAGAAATATTAGTACTTCAGATATGCAAATTACACCACCCTTATGGCAGAAAGTGGAGAAGAACTAAAGAGCCTCTTGATGAAGGTGAAAGAGGAGATTGGGAAAAGTTGGCTTAATGCTCAATATTCAGAAAACTAAGATCATGGCATCCGGTCCCATTACTTCATGGCAAATAGATGGAGAAACAGTGGAAACAGTGGCTGACATTATTTTTGGGGCTCCAAAATCAGCCTTCTTTATGGTCCAACTCTCACAATTCATACATGGCTATTGGAAAAACCATAGCTTAGACTGCAAGGACCTTTGTTGGCAAAGTAATGTCTCTGCTTTTTAACAGATTGCCTAAGTTGGTCAAATTTTTCTTTCAAGGAGCAAGCTTCTTTTCATTTCATGGCTGGAGTCACCATCTGCAGTGATTTTGGAGCCCAATAAAATCTTAGACTGCAAGGACCTTTGTTGGCAAAGTAATGTCTCTGCTTTTTAACAGATTGCCTAAGTTGGTCATAATTTTTCTTTCAAGGAGCAAGCTTCTTTTCATTTCATGGCTGGAGTCACCATCTGCAGTGATTTTGGAGCCCAAGAAAAAAAAGTCTGTCACTGTTTTTTTTGTTATCCCATCTATTTGCCATGAAGTGATTGGACCGTGTGCCATGATCTTCATTTTTTGAATGTTAAATTTTAAGCCAGCTTTTTCACTCTCCTCTTTCACCTTCATCAAAGAGGCTCTTTAGTTCCTCTTTGCTTTCTGCCATAAAAGTGGTGTCATCTGCATATCTGAGATTATTTTATATACTCAGAGAATAGTTAACAGATAAAGTGTTTAAAAAGCATAATTCAACTAAGTAAACTTTAAACATCTTATTGGCTTTATTCAGTGATTCATGAATCAGGCCTCATCTGATCTAGCAGGTAGGAAGAAGCACCCAGGAGCTGTACAAAATGCAAACTTATAGGTAGAAGGGAATGTGAAGAAAGAGGTTTTTAAAAAGTGGGTCCAAAAATTTGATTCATTATGGCAAGGTCAATATTTTTGGGGATTGCACAGATCTATCAGGCAGAGCACCCCACTAGTGTTGATCAGGTTTGACTCATTTAAGACTGTATTTCTGATTGTCTTGTTTAAGATTGTATTTCTTGGAAAGCAGAAACAGAAATTAGATCTTGGGTATGTGACATGAGGCTTTTCATAAGTGACTCCATTTTGAACCTGTTGTATTGGATTTTAACACAAACAAAACTTTACCAACTGTCTTAGTCAGTTGGGGTTGCTATAACAAAGAGGCATAGAATGAGTGGTTAAACAACACGCATTTATGACCTAAAGTTCTCGAGGATGGGAAGTTCAAGAACAAGGTGATGGTTGATACCATCTGGTGCAAGCCCTCATCTGGGTTTGCAGATGGCTGTCTTCTCTTCTTATTCTGTCACAGCAGAGAGTAGAGAGAGAGGAAGCAAGGCTCTCATGTCTCTTCTTTTAAGGACACAAATCCCATCATGAGGACTTCTCACTCATGACCTAATTACTCCTTCAAAGGCCCCATCTACAAATGCCATCATACTGGAGATGAGACTTTAGCCTCCCCATCTCCAAATACCATCAAACTGAAGATTAGATTTCAGCTGATGAATATGAAGAGGGTACACATACACAGTCCACAGCACTAAACAAGGGTAAATGCTAAAATAGAATTATTTACAGAGTTCTCTAAAAGCACTCAGAAGGAACTTTTTATCAGACACCAACTGATAAGAAGACATTCTGAATGCTAAAACAAGAGTATAATTTCCTAGGCATAAAGTTGCAGACATTTTTTTTTCCCCCAGGAAGAACAAACAGCATATACACCAAGAATAGGCTATAAAAGAGAGAAATTTCTCAGGAGTAAATAGTTTGGCTTCACTAGAGCACAAGATATCCATGTGGGAATCATAGTAAAGGTAACTATGAAAACAGCATTTTTGTTGTTCAGTCACTAAGTCACATCCAACTATTTGCAACCCCAGGGACTGTAACATGCAAGACTTCCCTGTCCCTCACTATCTCCCAGAGTTTGCTCAAACTCATGTCCACTGAGTCAATGATGTTATCTAATCATCTCATCTTCTGCTGCCCTCCTCTTTTGACCTCAGTCTTTCCCTATATGAGGGTCTTTACCAATGAGTTGGCTCTTAGCATCAAGTGGTCAAAGGAATTGGCTTTCAGATTCAGCATCTGTCCTTCCAGTGAATATTCAGAATTGATTTCCTTTAGGATTGACTGGATTGATAAACTTGTTGTCCAAGGAAATGTCCTCTCAAGTTACCGCAGTTCAAAACCATCAGTTCTTCAACACTCAGCTTTCTTTATGATCTAACTCTGACGTCCATACATGACTATTGGAAAAACCATAGCTTTGACTATATGGATCTTTGTTGGCAAAGTGATGGCTCTGCTTTTTTATATACTGTCTAGGCTTGTCATAGCTTTCAAGGAACAAGCTCTTTTAATTTCATGGCTGCAGTCATCATCCACAATGATTTTGGAGCACAAGAAAATAAGATCTGTCACAGTATCCATTTCCCCACTCTGTTTGCCATGAAGTGATGAGACTGGATGCCAGGATCTTAGTTTTATTAATGTTAAGTTTTGAGCCAGCTTTTTCACTCTCCTCTTTCACTTTCATCAACAGCTGCTTTAGTTTCTCTTCACTTTCTGCCATTACAGTGGTATTATCTAAATATCTGAGATTAGTATTTCTCCCAGGAAACTTGATTCCAGCTTGTGATTCATCCAGCCCAGCATTTCACATGATGTACTCCGCATATAAGTTAAATAAACAGGGTGACAATATACAGCCTTTCTTATTCTTTTCCCAATTTTGAATGTCAGTTGTTTCATGTATTGTTTTAACTGTTGCTTCTTGACCTTCTTGACAGGTTTCTCAGGAGATAGGTAAGGTGGTGTAACATTTCCATCTCTTTAAGAGTTTTCCACAGTTTGTTGTGATCCACACAGTCAAAATCTTTAGCATAGTCAATGAAGCAGAAGTAGATGTTTTTAAGGAATTTCTTTGCTTTCTGTATGATCCAGTAATTGTTCGCAATTTGATATCTGGTTCCTCTGCCTTTTCTAAACTCAGCAGGTACATATGGAAATTCTCAGTTCATGTACTATTGAAGCCTAGCTTGAAGGATTTTGAGCATAAACTTACTAGCATGAGAAATGAGTGCAATTGTTGTGTATCTTGAACATTCTTTGATTCTGGCCTTTTTGGTGATTGGAATGAAAGCTAACATTTCCCAGTTCTGTGGCCATTGCTGAGTTTTCCAAATTTGCTGACGTATTGAGTGCATCACTTTAACTGCCTCTTTTGGGGAGGATTTCAAATAGCTCAGACAGCATGGAACATAAGGAAACTCACTGTGCCTGTCAAGAGGATTTTCAAGTTATGGGGTAGACACACTGAACCACACAGGAAGTATATACAATGGCCTTTTATTTAAGAAAATGTTTTACCCAAACCCATAACTGTATTATCAGGTCATTATTTACATCTCAAAAAAAAAAAAAAAAAAGAAAAGAAAGAAAGAAAGAATGAAAGAAAGCAATCCATTCAAAATATATTTGTCACAGATTCCATTAAAAAGTAAACCTCTTAATGCCCTTAAGGTGAGAATTTTTCGTGTAATTTATCAGGAAATTCTATTTTACATTACTACTGCTTTTGAAACATATGTCTGCACGTTGAAAGTATCTCTCTCTTTATTTCTCAAATTGGATAATATTTAATTCAATTACAGAGTTAGAGTAACACATTCAACTGGTAAAATTGGGTTTGGGAATAAATTTGCAGCATTTTTGTAAGACTGAGTCCAGCTCGTGGGACTCAGTCAATGGTGGAAAATGATAGAATGTTAGTCTAACAACTTAATGAGTTAATTCAATAAGAAGCTCACTTTAAGAAAACTTTAAATGTGCTACCTTTTCTTGGTTTATCTACTATACCGTTTACCTGTAGTTTCTCCCCAGTAAAGTGTCATGATCTCATTTACATATCCTTTCTCTCCCAACTCTTTCTCCTAACTTTCTGTTTGCTTTTTAAAAATTGTTGGTTATCCTGTCTAGGCATTACTGCACCTAGGGGAAAAAAAAAAAAAACACAGATGAGCATCTTTACCTTTATGGTAAATTTATTTTCCAAATCTCTCTTTTTAGTAATTTTTAAAAATTTTAATTGGAGGATACTTGCTTTACAGTATCCTGTTAGTTTCTGTCATACATCAGTATGAATCAGCCATAGGTATACATATGGCCCCTTTCTTGTGAACCTTCCTTTCCAGTCCCACTACAACCCCACCCCAATAGTTTGTCAATGAGCACTGGGTTGGGTTTGAGCTTCCTGTATCAAATGCAGATTCCCACTGGCTATCTATTTTGCATATGGTAATGTATATGTTTGAGCATTCTTTGGGATTGCCTTCCTTTGCGATTGGAATGAAAACTGACCCTTTCCAGTCCTGTGGCCACTACTGAGTTTTCCAAATTGCTGGAATATTGAGTGCAACACTTTCACAGCATCATCTTTCAGCATTTGAAATAGCTCAACTAGAATTCCATCACCTCCACTAGCTTTGTTTGTAGTGATTCTTTCTAAGGACCACTTGACTTCACATTCCAGGATGTCTGGCTCTAGGTGAGTGATCACACCATTGTGATTATCTGGGTCATGAAGATCTTTTTTGTACAGTTCTTCTGTGTATTCTTGTCACCTCTTCTTAATCTCTTCTGCTTCTGTTAGGTCCATACAATTTCTGTCCTTTATCGACCCCATCTTTGCATGAAATATTCCCTTGGTACCTCTAATTTTCTTGAAGAGATAGCTAGTCTTTCTCATTTTGTTGTTTCCTTCTATTTTTTTTGCATTGGTTGCTGAAGAAGGCTTTCTTATCTCTTCTTGCTATTCTTTGTAACTTTGCATTCAGATGCTTATATCTTTCCTTTTCTCCTTTGCTTTTCACTTCTCTTCTTTTCACAGCTATTTGTAAGGCCTCGTCAGACAGTCATTTTGCTTTTTTGCATTTCTTTTGCATGGGAATGGTCTTGATGCCTGTCTCCTGTACAATGTCACAAACCTCTGTCCATAGTTCATCAGGCATTCTATCAGATCTAGTCCCTTAAATCTACTTCTCATTTCCACTGTATAATCATAAGGGATTTGATTTAGGTCATACCTGAAAGGTCTAATGGTTTTCCCTACTTTCTTCAATTTAAGTCTGAATTTGGCAATAAGGAGTTCATGATCTGAGCCACAGTCAGCTCCTGGTCTTGTTTTTGTGGACTGTATAGAGCTTCTCCATCTTTGGCTATAAAGAATATAATCAATCTGATTTCAGTGTTTACCATCTGGTGATGTCCATGTGTAGAGTCTTCTCTTGTGTTGTTGGAAAAGGGTGTTTGCTATGACCAGTGTGTTTTCTTGGCAAAACTCCATTAGTCTTTGCCCTGCTTCATTCCTCATTCCAAGGCCAAATTTGCCTGTTACTCCAAGTGTTCCTTGACTTCCTACTTTTGCATTCCAGTCCCCTATAATGAAAAGGACATCTTTTTTGAGTATTAGTTCTAAAAGGGCTCCTAGGTCTTCATAGAACCGTTCAACTATAAGCAGAATACATCATGAGAAACGCTGGATTGGAAGAAGCACAAGCTGGAATCAAGATTGCCAGGAGAAATATCAATAATCTCAGATGTGCAGATGACACCACCCTTATGGCAGAAAGTGGAGAGGAACTAAAAAGCCTCTTGATGAAAGTGAAAGAGGAGAGTGAAAAATTGGCTTAAAGCTCAAAATTCAGAAAACAAAGATCATGGCATCTGGTCCCATCACTTCATGGGAAATAGATGGGGAAACAGTGAAAACAGTGTCAGACTTTATTTGGAGGGCTCCAAAATCACTGCAGATGGTGATTGCAGCCATGAAATTAAAAGACACTTAGTCCTTGGAAGGAAAGTTATGACCAACCTAGATAACATATTGAAAATCAGAGATATTACTTTGCCAACAAACGTCCATGTAGTCAAGTCTATGGTTTTTCCAGAAGTCATGTGTGGATGTGAGAGTTGGACTGTGAAGAAAGCTGAGCACCGAAGAATTGATGCCTTTGAACTGTGGTGTTGGAGAAGAGTCTTGAGAGTCCCTTGTACTGCAAAGAGATCCAACCAGTCCATTCTAAAAGAGAGCAGTCCTGGGTGTTCTTTGGAAGGACTGATGCTAAAGCTGAAACTCCAGGACTCTGGGCACCTCATGCGAAGAGCTGACTCATTGGAAAAGACCCTGATGCTGGGAGGGACTGGGGACAGGAGAAGGGGACAACAGAGGATGAGATGGCTGGATGGCATCACCGACTCTATGGACATGAGTATGAATAGACTCCGGGAGTTGGTGATGGACAAGGAGGCCTGGCGTGCTGGGATTCATGGAGTCGCGAAGAGTCAGACACGACTGAGCGACTTCACTTTCACTTTTCACTTTCATGCATTGGAGAAGGAAATGGCAACTCACTCCAGGGTTCTTGCCTGGAGAATCCCAGGGAGGGGGAGCCTGGTGGGCTGCCATCTATGGGGTCACACAGAGTCAGACACGACTGAATTGACAGCAGCATCAGCAGCAGCAGAAGGCTTAAAAGAACTTAATTTACTGTATTCATAATTTTGAGCTCATAAACGTCAAAGAATTACTTCATAAATAAATTTACTGTATGGCTAATTATAGTTTAAAATGCTTAAATGTTTTCAATTTTGAAAAATGTTTTAATAATGATATTAACATTTATTGAGAACTTGCTATCTACCTGACACTGCTACTATTTTGTAGATATTATTTCACTTAATCTTCACAGCAGTGTTGTGAGGTAAATATTATTAAAAAAATTTTTTTTGGAGTATAGTTGATTTACAATATTGTGTTACTTTACTTTAGAGTGTACAGTAAATTAATTATACATATACAGATGTCCATACTTTTTTAGATCCTTTTCCCATATAGGCCATTTTAAATATGAGTGGAAATAGTAAGTCTTTGTTAGTTATCTATTTTATATAGTAGTGTTAATATGGCAATCTGAATTTCCCAGTCAATTAATCCCTCCTTCACTATCCCCTGCTAAGGATAGATTTGTTTTCTATATGTGCACCTCTTTTCCTGTTTTGTAGATAAGATTATTTGTACCCTTTTTTGAGATCCCACAAATAAGTGATATAATATGATATTTGTCTTTGTCTGACTTACCTCACTCAGTATGACAATCTTTAGATCCATCTATGTGTTTACAAATGGCATTATTTCATTCATTTTTATGGCTGAGTAATATTCCATTATATATATGTACCACTTTTTTCCAACCCATTTCTCTTAGGTTGCTTCCATGTCCTGGCTGTAATAAATAGTGCTGCAATTAAGACTGGTTTTCATGTATCTTTCAAATTATGGTGTTCTCCAGATTTATGCCCAAGATTGGGATTGCTGGATCATATGCTAACTCTAGTTTCAGGTTTCTTTAAGTAACATTTATACTGTTCTTCATAATTGCTGTAACAATTTAAATTCTCACCAAGATGTAGGAGTGGTCCTTTTTCTCCACACCTTCTCCAACATTGATTATAGATTTTTTGATGATGACCATTCTGACTGGTGTGAAGGGTGGCCTTCAATAACTACATTGCTGTAGTTTTGATTTGCATTTCTCTAATAATTAGTAACGCTGAGCATTTTTTTCATGTTCTTTTTAGCCATCTATTGGCTTTTAATTAAATTATTAAGACCATATATCAATTAATTATATTAATTACAATGATGATTAATTATAGTAATTAAATTACTTAAATAGTTATAATAATTAAATTGATAAAATCAATAATTTATTTAAGAATATTAAATTAAATTATTATAAGTATTTATTATGATAAACTTTAGTTAATTGAATATTTGTGAATTAACAAATGTAGGTGATTAAATTTTTCACATAAAAGTTTATTAAATTAAAAACAAGCTTTCAAAATTGAACTTGACAGTTTGAAAATAATACAGCTTTTAAGTCTGCAACATTAATTACTGGAATGTTATTTAGAATCAAAAAATTATAAGATGCTATTTCCACAAAATGGGCTTCCTTCTTCAAACTTAAAATAACCTACATGAAGACTTTTCAATGAAGACACAGAGACAGAAGTCTCAGAACAGAGTTCAAGAGAGAAAAATCTCATTTTATCTCATTCTATCTTATTTTAATAAAGTAGAGGCAGCATAAATATGTTTAAGGGAAGAAAAGAAAGACAGGGATGACAGAGTAAAGGATACTGAAAGCAAAAGCACAGCTGGTTTTCTTTCCTATATGGTAAGAACATAAATATTTTGAACTGAAAGTCGTGAGTGAAAGTCATTCAGTCGTGCACAACTCTTTGTGACCTCATAGAATATACAGTCCATGGATTTCTCCAGGCCAGAATACTGGAGTGGGTAGCTGTTCTCTTTTCCAGCGTATCTTCCCAACCGAGGGATTGAACCTAGGTCTCCGGCATTGCAGGCAGATTCTTTTTCAACTGAGCCATCAGGGAAGCCCACAAGTCATTGGACTATCTTGAAAGAAGCATTGACATATTTTTAACAGAAACTGGCAACTTACAAGTGCAAATTCTGTTTATTGTACTTTTAATAGCTGTAGCTTACTATTTTGGATCCTGAAATAGTTGTGATCCTCAAAGATATAGTAACTCAGTTTGATCATTCTTAGAGTCATTTATATTCTTATATATTCTAGAAGTATAGAAGCAGTCAGAAAAATGATCTATCATTTCTAGACCAAGAATATAGCTCCTAACAAAAATAAAACGGAATCTCTAGTATCATCTTAATTATCAATATCTCCTATACAGAATATGCACAAAGCATAGCAAAATTTACTTTACTCATTTTTGCCTATGTAAAGTTATATGACCCCCACATGATATAACTGTTAATAATAAAAAGATATTAAATTAGATGGGCTACACAATCTAATATTATCCTAAGACATGTTGAAGTCATATCTAAAAGTTTTTTGTTTTCTATACTTCTTCTTTATTGACCCTCTCCCCTCCTTAGTCAGATGAAACCACACTATCTAAAAGGAAATTAGAATTGTTGAAAAACTGAACAAAAAGAAAGACTCAATTGTTTTTACTTCCAATCTGGGATTTTAAGTTTAGAACTGAATATGATAGACACAGAGAAAGAAAGGCTGATGAACCTGCTCCTGGTGCAGGCATATGTGTTCAGTCATGTCCTACTCTTTGTGACCCCACAGACTGTAGCCTGCCAGGCTCCTCTGTCCACGGGATTATGCTGGCAAGAACACTGAAGTGAATTGCATTTTCTCCTCCAGGGAATCTTCCCAACCCAGAAATCAACCTGCATCTCCCAAGGCCCTTGCATTGCAAGTGGGTTCTTTACTTGCAGGGAAGCCCACCTGCCCCTAGTCTTTCCCCTAAAACCAATCCATGAGTTACCTGAGCTGGTGGAAGGTCACGCATGACCTTAAGATGGTGATATTTTGAAATGTGCTAGAATTGCTTGGATGACTTGTTAAAACATAGACAATTTGAGGCCACCCCTAGGGTTTCTGGGTAAATTTCAGATAAGGCTTGTCAAGAATTTGCATTTCTAATTTCCAGCTACTAATCTGCAGAACTAGTGAATAAGGAGACAGGGAAATGGCCTAGAGACTATAATTTCAGTAAATCAGCTTCTAGATAAAATGTTTCTTCTGGATAGTTCTGGAAAATCAGAAATGCAGCTAATGCATGCAGATAACCGCATAGCCAATCAAATAAGAGTTGACTTCATTGGCCAGTGAAGATAGATCCCTGGAGGTTAGGGTCAAAGATTCCTGAAGCCCACTGTTTCAAAAGCCCAGGAATCTGCAAATACTGCAAAGCAGAGCATGGGGCTCTTAAAGAAAAAAAGAGCTGATAGATATGTTTAAAAAAAAAAAAAGTCTTAGCACCATATCTGGGATGGGTCCACATATAGCAAATCCTTTCCCATTATAGCCCTAGACTTCTTCCATATTTTAGTTATTGTGATTCTATGAGACACTTATAAATGCTCCAATTTTCCTCTTTTCCTTATTCATGTTCTTCCTTAAAGTTTCACCTGGTACTTTTATGAAAACCACTCCTCTCTGACATTAGCCAGAACCATCTGAATATCTAGAACCATTCAAATTTTAGCAGTGAACTTCTAAACACTATTACTACTGTTTCTCAAACACATTTCTAAGCTTCTCTGTATCCTACTGCATCTTTTTCATTGATGATTGTGTTAGCCCAGAAAAGATGTCCATAAACATTTTTTCAAGATTTCCAAAATAGTCCTTTGATTTTCATCCAAACATCCTCACCAGTCTCAGTCTCTGAGAAAGAGACAATCTGTGTACTGCTGTTCCACAGATGTGAAAGAACAAGTCCTGCCAGAGAAATCTCCATGCTTATCCATAAGGAGCTAAATGTAAACACAGAAATTGATGTTTTATAATAGCTCTTTCCAATCACATGACAATTTGGGTCTGTCTATAACATGTGAATATCAGGCATTGAATAAAGTCCTGATGGCCTTTTGGGCAGTCATTCTCCTGGATAAAGACTGTGAGAGAAAACAGACCAAGAAGACATTGTACCCTATTAGTGCTTAGCCCATACTTTAGCCAAGGCAATGCCTACATTCACAGAGAGAAAGTCTGGTTCTGCTTGGAATCTCAAATACCTTGATTTGTAAATGTATTCACTCTGCACTTGTAACTTATTATCAGTAAAATCATATTGGAGATGAGATAAATCCTAAGATTAATGGTTGTCTAACAGCTTTTGGGGGCCACTGACTGCAGCCACTGTGTTATCTGATCAGATATACAATTAATAGTCAAGAAATGAGGTAACATATCATCTCTGAACTACTAATAATCCCAGAAAGAATGAAGTGACTTGGCCAAAGCAGAAATGATGCTCAATTGTGGATATGTCTGGTGATGAAAGTAAAATCCGATGCTGCAAAGAAAGGTATTGCATAGGAACATGGAATATTAGGTCCATGAATTGAGGTAAATTAGATGTGGTCAAGCAGGAGATGGTAAGAATAAATGTTGATATCTTAGGAATCCATGAACCAAAATGGATGGGAATGGGCAAACTTAATTCATATGACTATTGTATATACTACCATGGGCATGAATCCCAGAGAAGAAATGGAATAGCCTTCATAATCAACAAGAGTCCAAAATGCAGTATTTGAGTGCAACCTCAAAAATGAGGTTTAGTTTGTTTCCAAAACAATCCATTCAACATCACAGTAATACAATTCTATGTCCCAACCACTGAAGAAGCTGAAGTTGATCAGTCCTTTAAAGACCTCAAAGATCTCCCAGAGCTAACCCCAAGAGAAAATGTTCTATTCATCACTGGGGATTAGAATGCAAAAGCAGAAATTAAAGAGAAACCTGGAGTGACAGGCAAGTTTGGCTTTGTAGAACAAAATAAAGCAGGGCAAAAGCTAACTGAATTCTGCCAAGAGAATGCATTGGTCATAGCAAATACCCCTTTCAACAACACAAGAGACAACTTTACACATGTACATCACCAAATGACCAATACTGAAAACAAATTGATTACATTCTTTGTAGCAGAAGATGGAGAAGCTGTATACAGTCAGCAAAAACAAGACCTGCACCTGACTGTGGCCCAGATCATCAGCTTCTCACCGCAAAAGTCAGCCTTAAACTAAAGAAAGTGGGGAAAACCACTAGGCCAGCCAGGTATGACTTTAATCAAATCCTCTATGAATATGAAGCAGAGGTAATGAATAGATTCAAGGGGTTGAAACTTGTAAACAGTGTGTGTGAAGAAATATGGATAGAGGTCCATAGTACTGTACGGATGCAGCAAACAAAACTATCCCAAAGAGGGGAAAAAACAAGAATGCAAAGTGGTTATTTGAGGAGGTCTTACAAATAGCTAAAGAAAGAAGAGAAGCAAAAAGCAAGGGAGAAATGGAAAGATATATCCAACTAAACACAGATTTCCAAAGAACAGCATGGAGAGACAAAAAGGCCATCTTCAATGGAACAGTGTATAAAACTAGAAGTAAAAAACAGAAGGGGAAAGACTGGAAATCTCTTCAGGAAAATGGGAGATATCAATGGAACTTTTTGCCCAAAGATGGGCACAATAAAGGACATAAATGTTAGAAACCTAGTAGAAGCTGAAGAGATCAAGAAGAGATGGAAAGAATACATGGAAGAACTGAATTAAAAAGATCCAGATGAACTGGAAGACTATGATGGTGTGGTCTGCCACCCAGAGTCAGACATTCTGGAAGGAAAAGTCAAATGGGCCTTAGGAAGCTCTACTGTTAATAAAGCTAGTGGATGATAGAATTCCAGTAGAACCATTCAAAATCCTAAAGGATGATGCTGTCAAGGTGGTGCATTCAACATGTCAGCAAATCTGGAAGATCCAGTAGTGACCACAGGACTGGAAAAGATCAATCCTCATGCCAAGTCCCAAGAAAGGTACTACTAAAGACTGTGCTAACCATCAAACAATTGTGCTCATCTCCTGTATTAATGGTCTGCCACCCAGAGTCAGACATTCTGGAAGGAAAAGTCAAATGGGCCTTAGGAAGCTCTACTGTTAATAAAGCTAGTGGATGATGGAATTCCAGTAGAACCATTCAAAATCCTAAAGGATGATGCTGTCAAGGTGGTGCATTCAACATGTCAGCAAATCTGGAAGATCCAGTAGTGACCACAGGACTGGAAAAGATCAATCCTCATGCCAAGTCCCAAGAAAGGTATTACTAAAGACTGTGCTAACCATCAAACAATGGCACTCATCTCCTGTATTAGTAAGGTTATGCTTAAAGTCTTGCACGCTAGGTGTCAGCATTATGTGAATCAAGAACTTTCAGATGTCAAAGCCAGATTTATAAAAGGAAGAGGAACCGGAGATCAAACTGCCAACATTTTTCTGGGTCATACAGAAAGCTAGGAAATTCTTAAAAAATAAAAAAAAAAACAAAAACCTACTTCTGTTTCATCAATTACACCAAAGCTCTATGGATCATAACAAACTGTGGAAAATTCTTAAAGAGATGGGAATAACAGACCATCTCACCTGTCTCGTCTCCTGAGAAACCTGCATGCAGGTCAAGAATCAACAGTTAGAACTTTGCATGCAACAATTCTGGTTCAAGATTGAGAAAGGAGTATGATATGTCTGTCTGCTGCCACTCTATTTAATCTATATACTGAGCACATCATGAAACATGTCAGGCTGGATATGTTACCAGCTGAAATCAAGATGGAGGTGGGGAGAAACATCAACAACTTCAGATATGCGGATGGTACATATCTTTCTCTAATGGCACAAAGCAAGGAGGAACTAAAGAGTCTCTTGATGAATGTGAAGGAGGAGAGTGAAAGAGCTGGCTAAAACTAAATATTAAAAACAACAACAACAACAACAAACACTAAGATCATGGCAACTGGCCCCATATTTCTCATGATGTACTCTGTATATAAGTTAAGTGCGCAGGGTGACAATATACAGCCTTGAGGTACTCCTTTTCCTATTTGGAACCAGTCTGTTGCTCCATGTCCAGTTCTAACTATTGCTTCCTGACCTGCATACAGATTTCTCAAGAGTCAGATCAGGTGGTCTGGTATACCCATCTCTTTCAGAATTTTCCATAGTTTATTGTGATCCTCACAGTCAAAGGCTTTGGCATAGTCAATAAAGCAGAAATAGATGTTCTGGAGCTCTCTTCCTTTTTGCATGTTCCAGCGGATGGTGGCAATTTGATCTCTGGTTCCTCTGCCTTTTCTAAAACCAGCTTGAACATCAGGAAGTTCACGGTTCACGTATTGCTGAAGCCTGACTTGGAGAATTTTGAGCATTACTTTACCAGCGTATGAGATGAGTGCAATTGTGTGGTAGTTTGAGCATTCTTTGGCATTGCCTTTCTTTGGGTTTGGAATGAAAACTGACCTTTTCCAGTCCTGTGGCCACTGTTGAGTTTTCCACATTTGCTGGAGTATTGAATGCAGCACTTTCATAGCATTGTCTTTCAGGATTTGAAATAGCTCCACTGGAATTCCATCACCTCCACTAGCTTTGTTCTTAGTGATGCTTTCTAAGCCCCACTTGACTTCACATTCCAAGATGTCTGGCTCTAGGTGAATGATCACACCATTGTGATCATCTGGGTCATGAAGATCTTTTTTGTACCGTTCTTCTGTGTATTCTTGCCATCTCTTCTTCATGTCTTCTGCTTCTGTTAGGTCCCTACCCTTTCTGTCCTTTATTGAGTGCATCTTTGTTAAGGGAAATCAACCCAGAACACTCATTTAAAGGACTGATGTTGAAGCTGAAGCTCCAGTATTTTGGTTACTTGAACCGAACAGCTGACTCTGGAAAATTCCCTGATTCTGGTAAAGACTGAGGGCAGAAAGAGAAAGGGGCATCAGAAGTTGGATGGCCTCACTGATGCAATGGACAGGAACTTGGGCAAACTTTGGGAGATGATGAGGGACAGAGAGGCCTGGCTTGCTGCATTCTATGGGTTGCAAAAAGTCAGACACCACTGAGTGACTGAACAACAACAATAATCTTTGATTTAACTTTTCTTTAATCAAAGTATAAGAAGTGTTATGAAGAAATAGAAAAGCTTCTGCATAGTGAATGTCAACCATCTCCCTGCAAATACATTCTGACTATATAGGGGTATGTTTTATAGAAAATGACTTTTCCAGTTAGCATTGTCATTAGCAATGATAGACCATTCAAAATAAAGCAATATATCATTATGCTTGAGTATTCTGTGACTCAGGAATTTGAAAAGAGGATAATGGTGTTGTGTTTCCATTCTGTGATGTCTGAGACCTTAACGGGGAACCTTCAAAAATTGAGAGTGACTTATTGGCTGGAGGCTTCATCACTAGAAGGCCACTTATTCACATGTCAGCCTGGACACTTATAATCTTCTTGTGGCTGCTTGGGTTTTCTCAGAGCATGACAGCTGTGTTCCAAGAACATGTGCCCCAAAAGAATCAGGAAGAAATTATATCACCTGTCATTAGAAGTCACATGGCTTCATTTCATCCTGCATCACAAGCTACCCAATTCTAAAGATAGGGTCCACAGAATTCCACCTCCCAGTAGGAAGAGGCATCAAATTCACAGTGTGAAAGTGTGTGAGATGGGAAGGGTCTCCATGATCATTGGAAAATACAATCTGCTGTGAGGAACATTTCACTGCTCTGAATCAGAATTTTTGCCATTTGGCTGATTTATTTCTCTTACCTCAGAAGATGGGACTTAGGAATTATTGTAGCAGACCAGTTACCACTCTAAAGATAGGGTCCTTATTTCTATAAAATTGCTTTGAATACACAGTTAAGATGATTCCACTAAATAAATACACATTAGATGTTGGAGGATGGATCTTAATAGAAGAAAATTCTATTTTGAGTAAAAGCAAAGGAGAAATTGGCTTATTTCTGTGGGTCAAAAATGGAAAACCTTTAAGTTTTTTCTGGACATGTAACCCATCCATTTTATCTTAGGCTAACTAGAAAAGCATAGTTAAGGTGAAGAGGTCAAGTTGGAATTGTATAGACTGACTGCTTCTAATAGTTGTTGGGGGATATTTTATGATCAAAGCAGTTATAAAAGTAGAAATGGGTCTATTGATTTTCAAGTCTGTATCATTATCTGGTAAGTCTGGATTTCTCATAGAAACTGGCCATAAGAGGTTGCCTACTGCCTCTGGGTGAATTTGTAGCTGTTCCCTATCTGAAAATTAGCCATCAAAACTTCAAAGTTCTAAAGACTTTGAAGCTGGGCTTCCTGGATACAGACTTTGGGCTTATTTGCATCTCTTCCCCAACTCTGCTGATGATTCTGAAGCTCCTCACCTTTCTGTGAACTTTATTAAAATGAATGTGCAAGAGTGAATTAGGCCCCTTTTCTGAGTTGCCCTCTCCTCTTTCAACAATCTTGGAGATGAGACAATGGGTTAATTGAGGTAGCTACCTGCATTCAGGCCCTGCATGAACCTGTCTCTCTGTTGTTTTTGGACTGTATGTAGTCTAAGTAAATTGCCTCCAAATATTTTTTTAGAAACTTCTGCCAATATTGCAATTTTCCACCAAGGCTTTTGAGGAAAAAGAAATCTTCAGTGATTTGCCCATAAAAAAGCAAATCTAATGCATCAGACCTTTTATTATTATATTTTATAATATATTTATGACATGCTATATATATGGTATTTATAAATAGATACATGATATTTATAAGTATACTTTTTATTTTCTTCCATTAAGCTACACCCTCTAACATCAGATGTGTATCTTGTAGAATATTCATTTTGTGCTTCAAAGCAATTTAATCTTAAGAAGTAAGGGTCATGTCTTCCCAGTGGAACAGGTCGTGCTACCATAAGGCAATCCCAGTCTTTATATATCTATACCTATATGCCATGAGGTCAGGAGAATTACACCCTGCTCTATGATGAGATTACAGTCACTTTAAGAAGGGGATTTTCAGTGAGGTAAATTGGCATTTTCCATGCTCTGCAAAGCAAATGTTTCAGGAGAACATTGATGTTAGATTTGATGTCTTTGCTTTTTTTCACTTTTAATGAACTGTGAACATTTTGACTGGGATACTGAAGGCTTCTACTTACTGTCTAGAGCAGAGGTTATCAAACCTGGTTGCATCAGAGTCACACCAGAGCTAATTAACATGAATATTTTTATGGGGATCCCTCTTCAGAATTACTGCTCTTTAGCCTTCCTACTCAAAGTGTGATCTGTGTATCAGTTGTACTGGTAATCACCTGGGAACTTCTTGAAACATAGAATTTCAGGCTGCAACCTAGAAATAGAGAATAAAGGTCTGTACTTTAACAAGATCCCTAGGTGATCTGTATGCATATATTTAAGACTGAGAAGCAGAAGTACTTTTCCAGAATAATAGTTTGAAGCTATTTCCTGATGTGGCTATTTACAAGTGAAATATATGCCCCTGATTATACCTAATATTATAAGCCATTTCCAGGTAATTTCAACTGCACCTCTCTTTAAAAGATAAATAAAGTATATCTGACAGCTAGAGGTTTGGGAACATTGTTAGAAGGATTTGTTGTTGTTGTTCAGTAGCTAAGTTGTGTCCAACTTTTATGATCTCATGGACTGTAGCAAACCAGGCTTCCCTGTCCTTCACCATTTCCCAGAGTTTGCTTAAATCATGTCCATTGAGTCAATGATGCCATCCAACCATCTCATCCTCTGTTACCTCCTTCTCTTCCTGCCTTCAATTTTTCCCAGTATAAGGGTTTTTTCCAATGAGTCGACTCTTCCCATCAGGTAGCCAAAATATTGGAGCTTTAGCCTCAGCATCAGTCCTTCCAATGAATATTCAGGGTTGATTTCCTTTAGGGTTGACTGATTTGATCTCCTTGTAGTCCAGGGGACTCTGAAGAGTCTTCTCCAGCACTACAGTTTGAAGCCATCAATTCTTTGGCTGTCAGCCTTTTTTTTCTTTTCCTGTTCTCACATCTGTACATGACTACTGGAAAAGCTATAGCTTTGAATATATGGACCTTTGTCAGCAAAGTAATGTCTCTGCTTTTTATATGGTGTCTAGGTTTATCATAGCTTTTCTTCCAAGGAGCAAATGTCTTTTAATTTCATGGCTGCAGTCAGAGTCCACAGTGATTTTGGAGCCCAAGAAAATAAAGTCTGTCACTGTTTCCATTGTTTCACTATCTATTTGCCATGAAATGATGGAACTGGATACCATGATCTTTGCTTTTTGAATGTTGAGTTTTAAGCTAGTTTGGCTCTCCCATTAGAAGGATAGCTACTCTAATTTATAAAATTAACTGTTTCAATATTATAACAAATAATCTATAACATGTCCCACAATCATTTCCAAAACCATGACCAAAACCTGTGAGAAGTCTGAGGCTTTCTTTTTTTCCTAGGACAAGAATTGGAAAGCAGTGATGGTCAGCACTGATTCATACGTTTTACTCAGAATAAGCATTTACAAGCAATAAGTGATCAATGAGTGAATTCCAGGAATACCTGAACAAAAGAACATGAGTTCTAGCTAGAACATATCAATCAAATCATACAGAAAGTTAATATAATTATCATAACTTTTCTATTAGGTGGACTGTCCAACAAAGTTTCATGCCTAACTTAGTCATGTCTACAAAATAAATAAATAAATAAATAAATATCAAGATTTAAATTATTGACAAATTTGGAACATACAGTCAAAATCTAAGAACCTAATTACATAATTTTGCCTCAATATATCACTGTCTTATAAAGAGAACTTTGGTATGAATTCAATGAAACTGACACTTTTGCAAATGTATTATTTATACATGAATTGACCGGACTTTCTGGGTAGCTCAGTGGAAAAAAATACACCTGCCAACACAGGAAATGCGGGTTTGATCCTTGGGTTGGAAAGATTCCCTGGAGAAAGAAACGGTAACTCTCTTCAGTATTCTTGCCTGGGAAACCCCATAGACAGAGGAGCCTGGAATGGGGGCTACAGTCCATGGGGTCACAAAAGAGTCATACATGACTTAGCAATTAAAAAACAACAAGGGAGGGAGGTTCAAGAGCGAAGGCACATGTATAGCTATAGCTGACTCATGTTGATGTTTGGCAGAAACCAACGCAATTTTGTAAAGCAATTATCCTTCAATTAAAAGCAAATAAATTTAAAGTTTAAAAACAATGAAACAATGTGAGTTGACAAGGTAAAATGCATAATTCTAAAATTTTTACTTTAGAAACTGAAAGAGGACATTATTCACTTCATTAACCTTCTCTGAATTACTATTAAATATAGCTGTGGTGGATTCATGTTGATGTATGGCAAAATCAATACAATATTGTAAGGTAATTAACCTCCAATTAATAGCCAGGACATGGAAATGACTTAGCAATTAAAAAACAACAAGGGAGGGAGGTTCAAGAGCGAAGGCACATGTATAGCTATAGCTGACTCATGTTGATGTTTGGCAGAAACCAACGCAATTTTGTAAAGCAATTATCCTTCAATTAAAAGCAAATAAATTTAAAGTTTAAAAACAATGAAACAATGTGAGTTGACAAGGTAAAATGCATAATTCTAAAATTTTTACTTTAGAAACTGAAAGAGGACATTATTCACTTCATTAACCTTCTCTGAATTACTATTAAATATAGCTGTGGTGGATTCATGTTGATGTATGGCAAAATCAATACAATATTGTAAGGTAATTAACCTCCAATTAAAATAAATAAATTAAAAAAAAACTTTTAAGCAGAAAAAAAAATAATTAATATTTTAACTGTTTACCGTATTTTAAAGAATTATTTAGGAGAGTGCCTATTCCATATGATTTCTGAGCTCTCTTGTATAGTGTTTCCTCTTTCCCAAATATCACAATATTATAGGAAAAAATAATAAATAATAAAAGCCTGAGAAACAGAGACACTGAAATATTTAAGAAGTAAAAAAAAAATGTATAACATGTATTTAAAACTAGATTAAGAACAGAATCTTGTAGGACTAAAAAATGCACAATTCCATAGAGATTTAAGAAATGAGTTTCCCAGAAAAAGCTTATAGAAGGTATTTAAGAATAGATCTAAGATAGCAGGCACTAGGAGCGGAAGAGAAAATGCTGTGGGACAACTGGCCCACTGTCCCCATTTTACTGCTGCAGGGATTTTTCTCTAAGAGAATAAAGAGAACTCAACTTTCTCTGTACATAGGTTTCTCTACGTTTATGTCCATGTGACTCATCTGAGAATCTTGTTGAAAGACAAACTCCAATTGACTAGGTTTGAAACGATACCAGAGATGGGGACTTTCTAACAATCTTCCAGATGATACCAATGCTTCTGGGGCCTGAACTGCTTTTTCTGCTGCTTTTGTTATTAAACTCTTTTATACTTTAAGCTTAATGATTTGAATTACTTGTTCGGGTTGAAAAATGCTCTAATTTGATATATTCTATTAAAACAAAAGAAAGAAATAGAAAATCTTTACGTGACAGTGTTATCAGGTAACATGTAAGCAATAATTTACCCCATAATTTTTAATTAGAATAAAACATAGATTATTTGACAGAATTATGTCCTATAAAACTCAACCATATTTATCCAAGTTGTTGCTCTCTTGCTATTTTATTGAGATATAATTAACATATCACATTATATTAAATTTTAGCTTGCTTGAAGCTAATCTTCACAATCAATGGACATCTCAAAAACACAGAACCTAGTGATCAGTAGAAAGGAGAAACATGTCACTGTGGTTCTAAGTATACACATTTATGAAATGGCTCTGATTCCTCTACTCAGAAAACTGTCTGCACCTTGCATTGAAGACAGAAAGAATCTACAAGGCCAGAAAGCAGAACATTTTTTTTTAAGTTTTTAACAGTTTTCAAACACTAACGCGGAATCTGTAACTTAACTTTATTCATGACTAAAGATTTTCCACTGACAATTTGATTGTTTCCATAGAAATGGCAGGGATATATCTTTCAAAGCAGATTCCCAGCTTCTGCTAATTATTTTATGGCATCTGGACAATATCCTGTGAAAGAAAATAATATACCCTAGGCTTAATACCAACTGTCACATAAAGTTCTATTCATGTTCCAATGACAATAACTTGTTACTGTGCCTCACACCATCAAATAATACATAATCCTTGTGAGAATAGATATGTAAATTCCTAATGGGAATCTGAGAACTAAGACATGAGGTATTGTGTAATAACAATACATGAATGAGATACCTTCAGTTTAGTTCAGTTCAGTTCAGTCGCTCAGTCATGTCCGACTCTTTGCGACCCCATGAATCGCAGCATGCCAGGCCTCCCTGTCCATCACCAACTCCCGGAGTTCATTCAGATTCAGGCCCATTGAGTCCATGATGCCATCCAGCCATCTCATCCTCTGTCACCCCCCTCTCCTCCTGCCCCTAATCCCTCCCAGCATCAAAGTCTTTTCCAATGAGTCAACTCTTCACATCAGGTGGCCAAAATACTGGAGTTTCAGCTTTAGCATCATTCCTTCCAAAGAAATCCCAGGGTTGATCTCCTTCAGAATGGACTGGTTGGATCTCTTTGCAGTCCAAGGAACTCTCAAGAGTCTTCTCCAACAGCTCAAAAGTATCAATTCTTCAGCTCAAAAGTATCAATTCTTCAGCGCTCAGCTTTTTCACAGTCCAACTCTCACATCCATACATGACCATTGGAAAAACCATAGCCTTGACTAGACGCCTTAAGGACAAATTATTGACAAAAATTATTTTTAGAATATCTGAGTTAGGTTATATTTTTACATACCATCCATATGTCTTGTTCCTTCCACTAAAACATATTATGATAGTAGTACTAAGCATGAAGATATATGAAGCATTCTCCAATATTTGCATCATTATATATCCAAAATAGTAGATCATCCAGGTGGGGAACAGATACAACACGAAAACTATTTTTTCTTTGGTTTGATGATCAAAATGTTAAGATGACTTTTTCATTCATAGGTAATAAAGAAAAGGTTTATAGGACAACTGGTCCAAGTTGTAAAGTCATAAGCTTAATGAGTATATTTGTAAAATATGCAATTTGGGACATTTTTTTTGTGGCAATAAAGTCTAGTCAAAATGTGGCACCATGAAAACTTGAAAAACAATGGAGCTTAGAAATCTGTCCCCATAAATGCTCAGGACAAGGGATAGGAAAAAGCAAAACCGTGGCCAGAGAACATCTTTTTTATTTTCAGGACTCAAAAAGAGACTTCTTTTTGTGTAAGCGAACTGCCTAAGAGTCAACACACATTTTTTTGTTTGCTTTTTTCTTTTTTAATCTATTTACTTTTTAATTGAAGGATAATTGCTTTACAGAACTTTGTTGTTTTCTGTCAAACATCAACATGAATCAGCCATAGGTGTACATATGTCCTCTCCCTCTTGAACCTCCCTCCCATCTTCCTCATCATCCCACCCCTGTAGGTTGATACAGAGCCCTTATTTGAGTTCTCTGAGACATACAGCAAATACCCCTTGGCTATCTATTTTACATATGGTAATGTAAGTTTCCATGTTACTCTCTCCTTATATTTCATCCTCTCCTCCCCTCTCCCTATGTCCATAACTCTGTTCTCTATGTCTGTTTCTCCATTAGTGCCTTTCAAAATAATTCATCATCAGTACTGTCTTTCTAGATTCCATATCTATGCATTAGTATATGATATTTCTCTTTCTCTTTCTGACTTACTTTACTCTATATGATAGGTTCTAGGTTTATCTACCTCATTAGAACTGACTCAAATGCATTATTTCTATGGCTGAGAAATATTACATTGTGTATATGTACCACAACTTCTTTATCCATTCATCTGTCAATGGACATCCATGTTCTAGCTATTGTAAATAGTGCTGCAATGAACATTGGGGTACATGTGTTTTTAAGTTTTTATTTCTTCAGAGTATATGCCTAGGAGTGGGATTGCTGGGTCACATGATGATTTTATTCCTAGGTTTTTAAGGAATTTCCATATCGTCTTCCATAGTGGCTGTATCAATTTACATTCCCACCAGCAGTGCAAGAGGATTCCCTTTTCTCCACAACCTCTGCAGCATTTTTTGATGGTAGACTTTTTGATGATGGCCATTCTGACCTGTGAGAGGTGATAACTCACTGTAGTTTTGATTTGCATTTTTATTATAATGAGTGATGTTGAACATCTTTTCATGTGTTAGTTAGCCATCTTTATGTCTTCTTCATAGGAATGTATGTTTAAGTCCTTTTCCCCACTTTTTGATTGGGCTTTTTGCTTTTCTGATATTGAGTTGTATGAGCTGCTTGCATATTTTGGAAATTAATCCTTTGTGACTTGTTTCATTTGTTATTATTTTCTCCAATTCTGAGGGTTGTCTTTTCACCTTGTTTATAGTTTCCTTTACTTGCAAAAGCTTTTATGTTTGATCAGATCCCACTTGTTTGTTTTTCTTTTTATTTCCATTATGCTAGGGGATGGGTCATAGAGGATCTTGCTTTGATTTATACCATTGAGTGTTCTGCCTATGTTTTCCTCCAAGAGATTTATAGTTTCTGGTCTTAAATTTAGGTCTTTAATCCATTTTGAGTTTATCTTTTTGTATGATGTTAAGAAATGTTCTACTTTCATTCTTTTACATATAGCTGTTCAGTTTTCCCAGCCCCAAATTTGAAGAGGCTATCTTTGCCCTGTTGTATAGTCTTGCCTCCTTTGTCAAAAATAAGGTACCCATAGGTGCATGGGTTTATTTCTGGGCTGTCTATCTTGTTCCATTGGTCTTTATTTCTGTTTTTGTGTCAGTACATATTGTCTTGATAACTGTAGCTTTGTAGTATAATCTGAAGTCAGGAATGTTGATTCCTCCAGCTCCATTCTTCTTTTTCAACATTGTTTTGACTATTCAGGGTCTTTGTGTTTCCCTATGAATTGTGAAATGTTTTCTTGGTTCTGTGAAAAAAATGCCATTGGTAATTTTACAGGGATCACATTTGAATCTGTAGATTGCATTTGGTAGTATAGTCAATTCACAATGTTGATTCTTCTTACCCAGGAATGTAGACTGTCTCTTCATCTGTTTATGTTGCCTTTGATTTCTTTCATCAGTATCATATAATTTTCTGTATATAGTTATTTTGTCTCCTTAGGTAGGTTCACTTCTAGGTATTTAATTGTTTTTGTTGCAATGATTGATTCCTTAAAAATCTTTTTGATTTTTAATTGTTAGTATATAGGAATGCAAGTGATTTCTGTGTATTGATTTTGTATCCTGAAACTTTGCTAAACTCACTGATTAGCTCTAGTAATTTTCTGATAGTATCTTTAGGGTTTTCTATGTACAGTATCATGTCATCTGCAAACAGTGACAGCTTTACTTCTTTTCTGATCTGGATTCCTTTTATTTCTTTTCCTTCTCTGATTGCTGTAGCTAGGACTTCCAGAACTATACTGAATAATAGTGTGAGAATGCACACCCTTATATTGTTCCTGATCTTAGAGGGAATGCTTTCAGTTTTTCACCATTGAGAATAATGTTTACTATGGGCTTATCATATATAGCCTTTACCATGTCAACTCCTATGCCCATTTGTGAAGAGTTTTAGTCATAAATGAGTCTTGAATTCTGTCAAAGGCTTTTTCTGCATCTATTAAGATTATTGTATGATTTTATCTTTAGATTTGTTAATAAGGTATATCACATATATTGATTGCATATATTTTTTAAATTAATTTTTATTTTTTAGTTTGTTTTGCTTTACAATACTGTATTTGTTTTGCTATACATTGACATGAATCAGCGATGAGTGTACATGAACTCCCAATCCCGACCCCCACCTCCCCCCTCCCGCCCCACACCTTCTCTCTGGATTATCCCCGTGCATCAGTCCCAAGCATCCTGCATCCTGCATCAAACCTGGACTGGACCTTGCTTCCCCTCCCGCCCCACACCTTCTCTCTGGATTATCCCCGTGCATCAGTCCCAAGCATCCTGCATCCTGCATTGAACCTAGACCGGCGATTTGTTTCACTTATGATATCATACATGTTACACTGGCACTCTGCCAAATCATCCCACCCTCTTCCTCTCCCACAGAGTCCAAAAGGCTGTTCTATACATCTGTGTCTCTTTTGCTGTCTTGCATACAGGTTTATCATTACCATATATTGAAGAATCCTTGCATTCCTGGAATAAACGCAACTTGATCATGGTATATGAGCTTTCTAATGTGTTGTTGAAGTCTATTGGCTAGAATTTTGTTGAAGATATTTGCATCTATGTTCATCAATGATATTGGCCTGTAGTTTTCTTATGTGTGTGTGTGTGTGTGTGTGTGTGTGTGTTGTCTTTGTCTGGTTTTGGTATCAGGGTGATGGCAGCCTCGTAGAATGAATTTGGAAGTGTTTCTTCCTCTGCAATTTTTTGAAAGAGTAAGGATAGGCATTAGCTCTTTCCTAAATTTTTGAAATTCACCTGTGAAACCATCTGGTCCTGGGTTTTTATTTTTGGGGAGATTTTTGATCACAGTTTCCATTTCAGTGCTTGCAATTGAAGTGAAAATAAAATTCTCTCAGTTGTATCCAACTCTGCAACCCCATGGAATAGTCCATGGAATTCTCCAGGGCAGAGTACTGGAGTGGGTAGTCTTTCCCTTCTCCAGGAGATCTTCTCAACCCAGGGATTGAACCCAGGTCTCGTTCATAATTTCTATTTCTTCCTGGTTCAGCCTTGGAAAATTGAACTATTCTAAGAATCTGTCCATTTCTTCCAGGTTAACTATTTTATTGCCATATAGTTGCTCTTAATAGTCTCTTATAATTCTTTGTATTTCTTCATTGTCTGTTGTAACCTCTCCTTTTTCATTTCTAATTTTGTTGATTTGATTCTTCTCCCTTTTTTTAAAATAGGTCTAGCTAAATGTTTGTCAATTTTGTTTATCTTCTCAAAAGTCAGCATTTGGTTTTACTAATCTCTACTATTGTTTCTTTCATTTATTTTCATTTATTTCTACTCTGATCTTTATGATTTCTTTCCTTATGCTAATTTTGGGGTTTATTTGTTCTCCTTTTTCCAGCTGTTTTAGGTGTAAAGTTAGATTTCTTGAGGTAGGATTGTATTGCTATAAACTTACCTCTTAAAACTGCTTTTGTTGCATCCCATAAGTATTGAGTTGTCTTGTTTTCATTGTCATTTGTTTCTAAAATTTTTTTGATTTCTCTTTTGATTTTCTCAGTAACTGTTCATTATTTAGAAACATATTGTTTAATCTACATGTGCTTGTGTTTTTTAGAGGCTTTCCCCCCCCCCTTCTTGTAGCTGATGTCTAGTCTCATAGCGTTGTGGTCAGAAAAGATGCTTGATTACAATTTCAATTTTCTTCAATTTACTGATTTGTGATCCAAGATGTGGTCTATCCTGGAAAATGTCTCATGTGCACCTGAGAAGAAGATGTATTCTGCATTTGGATGGAAAGTCCTGAAGATATCAATGAGGCCCATCTGGTCTAATGTATCATTTAAGATGTGTTTCCTTATTATGTTGTTTTGATGATCTGTTTATTGGTATAAATGCAGTGTTAAACTCTCCTACTGTTATTGTGTTACTGTTAATTTCTCTTTTCATGTCTGTTAGTGTTTGTCTTTATGTATTGAGGTACTCTTATATTGACTGCTTAGATATTTACTATTATTATGTCTTCTTCTTGGATTGATCCTTTGATCATTATGTAGAGTCCTTCCTTATCTCTTGTAATAATTTTTATTTTAAGGTCTATTTTGTCTGATATGAAGATTGCTACTCCAGTTTTCTTTTGCTTTCCATTTGCATGGAATATATTTTTCCATCCTCTCAATTTCAGTCTATATGTGTCTTTAGGTATGAAGTGGATTTCTTGTAGACAGAATATATATGGTTTTTGTTTTTGTATCCATTCAGCCAGTCTGTATCTTTTGTGTGGAGCATTTAATCCAATAAAGTAATTATATATATATTCTATTGCCATTTTCTTAATTGTTTGGGGTTTGTTTTTGTAGATCTTTTTCTTCACTTGTATTTCCTGACTATGTAACTCCCTTTAACATTAGTTGTAAAACTGGTTTGGTGGTACTGAATTCTCTTAACTTCTGTTTGTCTGTAAAACTTTTGATTTCTCCATCAATTTTTGAATGAGATCCTTGCCAGGTAGAGTAATCTGGTTGGTGATTTTTCCCTTTTAGTACTTTAAATATACCCTGCAATTCCTTTCTTGCCTGCAGAGTTTCTGCTGAAAAATCAACTGTTTTGGGTTTCCCTTCTGTGTTACTTGTTGCTTTTCCCTTGCTGCTTTTAATATTCTTTCTTTGTGTTTACTCTTTGTTCGTTTGATTAGCATGTGTCTTGACATGTTTCTCTTTGGGTTTACCCTATACAGGGCTCTTTGTACCTCTTGGACTTGATTGACTATTTCCTTTTCATGCTGGAGAAATTTTCAACTATAATCTCTTCAAAAAATTTTTCATACCCTTTCTTTTTCTCTTCTTCTTCTGAGACCCATATACTTCAAATATTGGTGTGTTAAATATTGTTCCAGAGGTCTCTGAGGCTCTTCTCAGTTCTTTTCATTCTTTTTACTTTATTCTGCTCTTCAGCAGCTATTTCCAACATTTTATCTTCCAGTTCACTGATTTGTTCTTCGGCCTCAGAAATTCTCCTATTGATTTCTTCTAGACTATTTTTAAATTCAGTAACTGTGCTGTTTGTCTCTGTATGTTTATTCTTCCATTCTTCTAGGTATTTTTAATTGATTCTTGCATTTTTTACATTTTATTATCAAGGTTACAGATCATCCTTACTATCATTATTATGAATTCCTTTTCAGGTACTTGCCTAGTTCCTCTTCATTTATTTGGACTTGGGTGTTTCTAGTTTGTGCCTTCATTTGTGCAGTATTTCTCTGCCTTTTAATTTTTTAACTTACTGTGCTTGAGGTCTCTTTTTTCGAGGCTTCAAGGTTAATTCTTTCTTTCTTTAGGTTTCTGTCCTTGTAAGTTTGGTCCAATGGTTTGTGTAAGGTTCCTGTATGGTGCAACTTTTTATTGCTTTCTGGTGGGAGGAGATGTATTTTTTGTTTGTTTGTTTGTTTTTTCCCCCCTCTGATGGCCATGGCTGAGTGAGGTGGTAATTCTATTGCTTGTGATTGTTTTTGAATTTTTGTCTTGTTTGGTGTTTGATGAGGCATCCTGCACAGAGTGGTAGTTGGGTGATGCTGGGTCTTGTATACAAGTGATTGCCTTTGTGGGAGTTCTCACTATTTGATACTCCATAGGGTTAGAAGTTGTCTGGTAGTCTAGGATCTTGGAGTCTGTGCTCCCAGTCCAAAGGCTCAGGGCTTGATCTCTGGCCAGAAAAGGAGATTCCACAGGTGGTTTGTTATGGTATTAAATGGAATTAAAACAAATACCCCCAGATAAGAACCAAAGACAAACTGCTAACAATTGGCAATTACAAAATCAGGCAAAAATAATTAAAATAATTAAATATACTCATATACATATACACTCATAAGCAAAATCAAAACAGTTCAACAAAAATAAAGTATAATAGATTGACCTGTTGAACAAAGAAAATCAAAATATATATACACCAATTAAGAACAAAACTAACTAGAGCATAAACTGGAAAACAAAAATAAAGCAAGGTGCCGACTGGGGAATAAAGCAATGAAAACAAAACTAATATGGTGAGAAAAAGGAAAGAAAGAAAAAACAAGAAAGAATAGAAATGCAAAGATAAATAGAGGTCAATAAAGAAGATTTATATATATATATAATACTAACTGCAAGAGAGAAAGAACACTAGAAACTTTTTACACTAGCAATGTCTGGAGGAAATTCTGCACCAAGAAAGAGGCATAGTGGCCCCCAAATAATTCTTCAGTCCCACCTACCAACTTGGAGAAGGAAATGGCAACCCACTCCAGTATTCTTGCCTGGAGAATCCCATGGACAGAGGAGCCTGGTGGGCTATAGTCTACGGGTCACAAAGAGTCAGACACGACTGAGCGACTTCACTTCACTTCACTTCACCTACCAACTCCTGGAAGTCTGCATAACTTTTGGTTTTAAAATGAGTTATATACCCTCTTTTAATTAAGTTTAGTGTAATTCATAGATAGAGTTTTAAATGACATTGGATATAATGTTATATAGTTTCCCAGATGTCCATGAGGTTTCTCACACTTTGTAACCAACTTGCTTTTTCATGGGAGAATGTGGCTGATTCTGGCCAATTAACTGTAAGAGGAAGAAACATGTCTCACTGTCACGTTAAAATATAGAACATGAGGAGCAATTTCTTCATGTGTCTCTTCCAGAAGCCTTTGCTTCACATATGGCCCATATGTTGAGAAGATAGCATCATGAGAAGGATGCTGATTGCATCTCCAGATTGCCAGACTTATACTATACTTGGCATGAACAATAAATAGAATTGGAAAAGGGAATGCACTGTCAATCTGTCTTGACTGATAGTTATGATAATTCTTAAAATACCAATTGAGATAAAAATATTTCTACTGCATTTTCAAATCTCATTATAGACACCTTTAAAAGTAACAGCATCATTGTGTTTTGGCCAAGGACAAGGAGCTGCAGTTTTATCCCTATTGATTCATGAAAATATGAAATCATCTGTCAGTTATAGCTCTACATATTAAAGGAGTCCTTATTAAAAAAACATGCTGTTAATGTTGCTGTTCAGTCACTAAATCGTGTCCAATTTTTTGAGACCTCATGGACTGTAATGCACCATGCTCCTGTGTTCTCCACTATCTCCCAGAATTTGCTCAAATTCATGTCCATTAAGTCACTGATGCTATCTAACCATCATCCTCTGCCACCCCCTTCTCCTTTTGATTTCAATCTTTCCCAACAACAGGGTCTTTTCTAATAAGTTGACTCTTCTCATTAGGTGACCAAAATATTGGAGCTTCAACTTCAGCATCAGTCCTTCCAATGAATATTCAGAGTTGATTTCCTTTAGGGTTGATGGTTTGATCTTTTGCAGCCCAAGGGACTCTCAAGAGTCTTCTCTAGAATCACAATTTGAAAGCATCAGTTCCTCGGTGCTCAACGTTCTTTATGGTTCAACTCTCATACCTATATGGCCACTGGAAAAACCATAGCTCTGACTAAATGGACCTTTGTTGGCAACATGATGTGTTTTTAATATACCATCTAGGTTTTTCATAGATTTCCTTCCAAGAAGTAAGCATCTTTTAACTTCATGGCTGCAGTTACAATCTCAGTAATTTTGGAGCTCAAGAAAATAACATCTGCTTCCACTTTCCCCCCATTCTATTTGCCATGAATTGATGGGACTGGATCCCATGATCTTAGTTTTTGCAATGTTGAGTTTCAGGCCAGCTTTTTCACTCTCCTCTTTTGCCCTCATCAGGAGGCTCCTTAGTTCCTCTTCACTTTATGCCATTAGAGCAGTATAACCTACACATCTGAGGTTGTTGATATTTCTCCTGGCAAGCTTGATTCATCCAACGTGGAATTTGGCATGATGTACCCTGCATATAAGTTAAATAAGCAGGATGACAAATACAGTGCTGCCATACTCCTTTTCCAATTTTGAATCAGTCAATTATTCCATGCCCGGTTCTAACTGGAGAAGGAAATGGCAACCCACTCCAGTGTTCTTGCTTGGAGAATCCTAGGGACAGAGGAGCCTGGTGGGATGCCATCTATGGCATTGCACAGAGTCGGACACGACTGAAGTGACTTAGCAGCAGCAGTAGCAGCCAGTTCAAACTGTTGCTTCTTGACCTGCATACAGATTTCTCAAGAGACAATAAGGTGGTCTCGTGTTCTCATCTCGTTAAGAATTTTCCACAGTTTGCTGTGATCTACACAGTCAATGACTTTACCATAGGCAATGATACAGAAGTAGATATTTTTCTGGAATTCCCTTGCTTTCTCCACGATCCAAAAAATATCAACAATTTGATCTCTTGTTCCTCTGACTTTTCTAAACCCATATTGTACATCTGGAAGTTCTCAGTTCATATACTACTAAACCTAGCATGAAGAAAATTGAATATAACCTCACTACCATGTGGAATAAGTGCTATTGCACAGTAGTTTGAACATTATTTGGCATCTCCCTACTTTGGGACTGGAATGAAAAATGATCCCTTCCAGTCCAGTCAGGCAACTGTGAAACTCTAAGATTCTGGTTGAATATAATTAGCACACACAGATTTTCATAGAATAACCAAAGCACTCCCCACTACCATCATTTTGTCTCTTTAACTCTTACAATTCCTTGAAGTGGAGATGTTTATCCTCATTTTACATCAGATAAAATAAATCTTGCAGAACAAGAAAAAGATGAAAGTAGAAGTCAACCTATATTTACGTTCTTTATTTATACTATGCTATCATGGACTAAAGTGGTTCCCTACTGAATGGTCAGAGTCTTGACAGAAAGCTATGGCATCCTCAAATAGAGGTAAGTGAATGAAGCTTAATAAATGTTCTATTTGAAGATATATAATCCAGAGAGAGGGTGTGGGGCAGGAGGGGGGAGGTGGGGGTCGGGATTGGGAGTTCATGTACACTCGTGGCTGATTCATGTTGATGTGTAGCAAAACGAATACAGTATTGTAAAGCAAAACAAACTAAAAAATAAAAATTAATTAAAGAAAAGAAAAGAAGATATATAAATATGATTAAGGGAAACCACAGGGATGGTGAAGTGACCAAGAGCTTGAAATATCAGGTTCGTCCTGAGAACCATGATTCCTGAAGGCACAGAGGGAAAAAGCAGTCATATGCGTGTGTGCTTAGTCTTGTCCAACTCTGTCATCCCATGGAGTATAGCCCACAAGCTCCTCTGTTCATGGGATTATCCTGGCAAGAATACTGACGTGGTCTGTCCTTTCCTCCTCCAGGAGATCTTCCTGACCCAAGAATAGAAACTGCATCTCTCAAGGCTCCTGCATTGTAGGCAAATTCTGTACCTATGAGCCCCCAATGAAGCCCAAAAGCAGTCATAAGGACCCAGGAAAAGCCTTTAGTTATAAAGGCTTATATCCTTGAGACCCTGGATAAGAGAATGACCACCAGCAGCCTATGTTCTGTCCTCCTCCTTGAGGACTGCTTGCTTATGGCTTCCACAGACCAAACCCAACTGATATCAAAGGGCAAAGGAGCCTAGTTTAAGCTATCCATTTCAGGCAAGCCTTCTGGTGTACAGAATAGGGTGGAGAAGTGGAATGTTAGTGGATATGAAAAGACAAAAAGAGATTATCTAGCCCATGTACCATCACTTTCATAGACAGACAAGCCACTGAAACAAATCTGTATTAGGAAGATATTCATCATATTGAAAGGCAACCTTGAAGTGCAATTAAAAATAAAATTTGAGGGGAAAGAACAAGATGGCAGATGAGTAGGTGGACATGGAGTACATCTCTCTCCACAGATACATCAGGAATACAACTTCAGACACAGAAGTGTATGCAAAACACCAGCTGAAAGCAGACAGGAGTACCTGACCAGTGGAAAAAAATATACAGAACCATGCAAAACTCAGTAGGATGAAGGAACTAGAGGGAAAAACAGGAGTGTTGGTAGGATTGGACCTGCCCTCAGCAGGTGGGGAAATTGAAGCAGGGGTCCGATCTCCACATCGAGGCAATTGTCTGAGGCAGAGGAGAAACATTTAAGGCTCAGAGTGAAGAAGCTGATCTGTGGCAGCCTAAATGGAATGAGAATCAGACAGTCCTTGCCACAGCCATCCATACCCCCGACAGAGATGTAGGTCCCCTGGAAGGCACAGCGGCTGGGAGCTGGTTTTAGGGATTGTGGAGCAATCCCATGGCCAGGGCTGCTATTGACTGAAGAGAGACAGATCGAGGGGATGTGAGGGAGGAGACTGTGGTGGGAAAGCGATCCTCCTGAGTCAACTGTAGGGGGTGGAGCCATCACCATAGCCTCTCTCTCCTCACACGCCAGCATTGGCAGCTAAACAATAGAGAGGCTGGCCCATCCAAGGCCTGATGCACTGAACTATGGAGTAAGACCCTACCCAGGGTGCTGCTTTAAGTGACTGACTGCTGATCTACAGACTAGGACCCCAACCAAGGGGATCCCTTTATGTGCCTGAAAGGGCAGAGCTAAGGAGAAAGACTGGCCAAAGAGGTCTTCTGATCTCCAGCTACAAGAGGCTCCAAAAAATACTCTGATAGGGTCATAACTCCTGCAATGGAGACAGTTCATGTGCCTGCACACTTTGCGATGCCAGGGTCCCCACAAGCCAAACAGCTGCACCACCTTTACGTTCAACTCTCACTGGGGCAGAACTGCCACAGGCAAAAACGTCTTGCATCTATGCAGACATGCTGATCTACAGACTAGGACCCCAACCAAGGGGATCCCTTTATGTGCCTGAAAGGGCAGAGCTAAGGAGAAAGACTGGCCAAAGAGGTCTTCTGATCTCCAGCTGCAAGAGGCTCCAAAAAATACTCTGATAGGGTCATAACTCCTGCAATGGAGACAGTTCATGTGCCTGCACACTTTGCGATGCCAGGGTCCCCACAAGCCAAACAGCTGCACCACCTTTACGTTCAACTCTCACTGGGGCAGAACTGCCACAGGCAAAAACGTCTTGCATCTATGCACACTGAATTGCTTCAGTCATGTCCAACTCTTTGAAAGCCTGTGGACTGCAGCCTGCCAGGCTTCTCTGCCAGGGGGGGTTTCCAAGCAAGAATACTAGGGCGTATAGGCCAGTACTGGTTGCCATACTCTTCTAGAGCACTATATTTCCTGCTGCCCTAGCCTCCAACACCCTTGAGTACCTGGTGCTGCCAGAACCCCTGCAACCCAAGTGGCTGCACCACCTCCAAAACTGGCCCTCATACCCAAGTCCTCCAGGGCAGCCTCAGGAACAAACCCCAGTGGAAGACCCACATGTAAAGGTGGAAATTAAGCCACAATTGAAACCCAGGGGCAGTGGATCTCAAAGAAGACCCAAAACCTTCCCACCAGCTGTACAAGCTGCAGATTAAATCCACGTGTTCAACTAGGCAGACTCTGTGTCTATGGAATATATAAAAGGACATTGAGAGCTCCCACAAAA
>SJXQ01009654.1:0-19454 GCA_006408695.1 Aepyceros melampus | reverse complement strand
CCCATTGTAGTTGTTGATTTTATTGGCATCATGAAATCTAATTAAACTTTTGAACTTTTTTATTTCTCATTGACATTTTTTATTGTTGTTATGAACATCTGCCTCTACATCAGGCTTTTGTAGTTTGTGGAGTTTTCCTTATTTTTTCTTTTCTCTCTCTCTCTTTTTTTTTTGAATTTTAATTTTTAAACCTATTATTAATTTTTCTACATTTATTCCTTTGTTTGCTTTTCCTAGTTCTCTTTTACCATTACAGTTAATCTTTAATGTATATAAGTCTTCTCTGTCTACCTCTGTTTAACTTTGAATATCTATTCTTTCTTTCTTTTCTTTTCGTTCCTCTCAATATATTTGTTAGTTTCATTTGCATTGCTTTATTACTCAGTTGGCACCTTGCTTTGGTTTTGTTTTCAACTTTGTGCTTTAGTTAGTTTTGATTTTAACTGATATATATATAATTTTTGGATTCTTTTGTTCACCAGGTCAAACTATTGTACTTTATTTTAGTTGAACTGTTTTGATTTAGCTTATGGGTGCATATGTATATGTGTATATTCAGTCACAATTTTTATTGTTATAAACCTCTGCCTCTATGTTGGGCTTTTGCAGTTCTGTAGAGTTTTCCTTTTTTAAAAAAAAAAATTATTTCTCTTTTTAAAATTTTAATCTTTAAACCTATTATATTTTTTCTACATTTATTCCTTTGTTTGCTTTTCCTAGTGCTCTTTTCCCTTTGCAGTTAACCTTTAATGTATATAAATCTTCTCTATCTACCTCTATTGAACTTGAATATCTATTCTTTCTTTCTGTTCTTTCTTCCTTTCCTCTCAATATATTTGTTAGTTCTATTTTCATTGCTTTATTCCCCAGTTGGCACTTTGCTTTAGCTTTGTTTCCCAGTTTGTGCTTTAGTTAGTTTTGTTCTTAACTTGTAGATATAATTTTTTGTTTCCTTTGTTTTCCAGGTCAATCTACTGTACTTTATTTTTCTTGGACTGTTTTGATTTTGCTTATGGGTGTATAAGTATATGTGTATATGCAGACACACTAATTAATTTTGTTATAAACCTCTACCTCTATGTTGGGCTTTTGCAGTTTTGTGAAGTTTTTTTTTTCTTCTTCTTTTTTTCTTCCTTCTTCATTTTTTCTTTTCTCTTTTTTATAATTTGGATTTTTAAGTTTTTTAAACCTATTATAGTTTCTACATTTATTCCTTTGCCTTCCCTACTGTTCTCTTCCCGTTGCAGTTAATATTTAATGTATATAAGTCTTCTTCATCTACCTCTATTGAATTTTGTATATCTGTTCTTTTTTTTTCTTTCTTTCCTTTCCTCTCAATCTATTTGTTAGCTTTGTTTTCATTGCTTTATTCCCCACATGGCACTTTGCTTTCATTTTGTTTTCTGATTTGTGCTTTAGTTAGTTTTTTTTTTTTTTTCCTTAACTGGTAAATATAATATTTGATTTCTTTTGTTCACTGGGTCAATCTACTGTACTTTATTTTAATTGGACTGTTTTGACTTTGCTTATGGGTGTATATGTATATATGTATATAACATTATTATAACTATTATTTGCCTGATTTTGTAACTGCCATTTTTCTGGGGTTCATCGTTGGTTTCTCATTTTTGGGTATTTGTTTTAATCTCACTTAATGCCATAACAGACCAATTGTGGAATCTTCATTCCTGACCAGAGATCAAGCTTTGGAGTGGGAGCACTGACTCCAAGACCCTAGACTACCAGAGAACTAACCCTCAGTCAGTCCAGTTCAGTCGCTCAGTTGTGTCCGACTCTTTGCGACCCCACAATCACTGCACATCAAGCCTCCCTGTCCATCACCAACTCCTGGAGTTCACTCAGACTCATGTCCATCGAACCAGTGATGCTATCCAGCCCTCTCATCCTCGGTCGTCCCCTTCTCCTCCTGCCCCCAATTGCTCCCAGCATCAGAGTCTTTTTCCAGTGAGTCAATTCTTCACATCAGAAGGCCAAAGTACTGGAGTTTCAGCGTCAGCATCATTCTCTCCAAAGAAATCTCAGGGTTGATCTCCTTCAGAATGGACTGGTTGGATCTCCTTGCAGTCCAAGGGACTCTCAAGAGTCTTCTCCAACACCACACTTCAAAAGCATCAATTCTTTAGCACTCAGCCTTCTGCACAGTCCAACTCTCACATCCATACATGACTACTGGAAAAATCATAGCCTTGACTAGAAGAACCTTAGTCGGCAAAGTAATGTCTCTGCTTTTGAATATACTATCTAAGTTGGTCATAACTTTTCTTCCAAGGAGTAAGTGTCTTTTAATTTCATGGCTGCAGTCACCATCTGCAGTGATTTTGGAGCCCCCCAAAACGAAGTCTGACACGGTTTCCACTGTTTCCCCTTGGGAAGGATCAAATAGTGAGAATTCACACAAGGGAAACCACTTGAATGCAAGACCCAGAATCACTAAACCACCAGTAGCACCCTGTGCAGGATGCCTCATATAAACAACCAACAAAACAAAAATACAAATCCAATCATCAGCAGACAGGATTACTACCTCACTGAGCCTTGCCCATAAGAGAAAAACAAACAAACACTCAGCACTAATTTCACCCTATGCAAAGCTTCCACAAGTCGCTGGACCAAACTTAGGTCAAAAACCAAAAGGAAGAAAGAATACAACCCTTGAAGCCTGGGAAAAGGAGATTGCAAACAGAGTTCAGTTCAGTTCAGTGGCTCAGTCGTGTCCAACTCATTGCGACCTCATGAATCGCAGCACGCCAGGCCTCCCTGTCCATCACCAACTCCCATCACTGGTGTTCACTCAGACTCACATCCACTGAGTCCGTGATGCCATCCAGCCATCTCATCCTCTGTCGTCCCCTTCTCCTCCTGCCCCCAATCCCTCCCAGCATCAGGGTCTTTTCCAATGAGTCAGCTCTTCACATGAGGTGGCCAAAGTACTGGAGCTTCAGTTTTAGCATCATTCCTTCCAAAGAAATCCCAAGGTTGATTTCCTTCAGAATGGACTGGTTGGATCTCCTTGCAGTCCAAGGGACTCTCAAGCATCTTCTCCAACACCACACTTCAAAAGCATCAATTCTTCGGCACTCAGCCTTCTTCACAGTCCAACTCTCACATCCATACATGACCACAGGAAAAACCATAGCCTTGACTAGACGGACCTTAGTTGGCAAAGTAATGTCTCTGCTTTTGAATATACTATCTAGGTTGGTCATAACTTTTCTTCCAAGGAGTAAGCGCCTTTTAATTTCATGGCTGCAGTCACCATCTGCAGTGATTTTGGAGCCCAAAAAAACAAAGTCTGACACTGTTTCTACTGTTTCCCCATCTATTTCCCATGAAGTGATGGGACCAGATGCCATGATCTTCGTTTTCTGAATGTTGAGCTTTAAGCCAACTTTTTCACTCTCCTCTTTCACTTTCATCAAGAGGCTTTTTAGTTCCTCTTCACTTTCTGCCATAAGGGTGGTGTCATCTGCATATCTGAGGTTATTGATATTTCTCCCAGCAATCTTGATTCCAGCTTGTGTTTCTTCCAGTCCAGCGTTTCTCATGATGTACTCTGCATATAAGTTAAATAAGCAGGGTGACAATATACAGCCTTGACGGACTCCTTTTCCTATTTGGAACCAGTCTGTTGTTCCATGTCCAGTTCTAACTGTTGCTTCCTGACCTGCATACAGATTTCTTAAGAGGCAGGTCAGGTGGTCTGGTATTCCCATCTCTTTCAGAATTTTCCACAGTTGATTGTGATCCACACAGTCAAAGGCTTTGGCATAGTCAATAAAGAAGATGTTGGCAATTTGATCTCTGGTTCCTCTGCCTTTTCTAAAACCAGCTTGAACATCAGGGCGTTCACGGTTCACGTATTGCTGAAGTCTGGCTTGGAGAATTTTGAGCATTACTTTACTAGCATGTGAGTAGCCGTGAAGAGATACCCCACGCCCAAGGTAAGAGAAACCCAAGTAAGATGGTAGGTGTTGCAAGAGGGAATCAGAGGGCAGCCACACTGAAACCATACTCACAGAAAACTAGTCAATCTAATCACACTAGGACCACGCCCTGTCTAACTCAATGAAAAGTTGGAGGATAGGAGGGAGGTAATGTTTTGGCTCTTTTGCTTTTGTCTTCATAGCCAGGTTTGGAGAGTCTGCATTGAGAGCTATGGTTGAAGACATTTAAAATTGAAATCCACCCTCCCTCCACTTTGTTCTTAAAATGTAAAAGTTGAATGCTTTCAGATTAGAAGAAAAATATTCAAAGGATGAAAAGCCCCTTCAAAAACTACTTGCTCTTCTTCAACCTTAGAATAACTTTCTGTGTTATTTCAGTTTAAAGCAACAAGCTTTTGGATGCATTAACAGTGAGCATGAGAAAAGAAGCAGAACCTTCCATTAAATAAACTTGAAAAAGTTATGTTGATAGTCAGTGCCTTAAGTCAGTGCCTTAAACTTCTGAGTTAATGTTATCCATTTAACATTATTTAGTTAACAAAATAGAAAATAAAATATTTAGTAAAGTTGATCTTTAGTTCCATCTCAATGGCCACATGAAAGAATTTATAGAGTCAGCCATCAGTTTGGGAAATTTTTCTAATAACACAAATATTACACATACTTACATAGACATATAGTAATTTGTGACAGAATTTATACTACTAAAAATTATTTTTGGGGACAACTTCCCAGGTTGTCCAGTGGTTAAGACTCCATGCTCCCTATACAGGGGGCATGGGTTTGATCCCTGGTCAGGGAACTAGATCCTGGATGCCTCAATTATGACCTGGCACAGCTAAATAAATAAAAAAGAAATTATCTTTTGGGCTAAAGAGATTAGGATATAAAGATATCAGAAAGGTTCCAAATTATATTTTTTCTACATAGCTGTAAAATATACCACTGTTTGAAGCTATCCCTCAGATATTCCCATTTTATGTTTTTGTTGCTGCTGTTTTTGCCCCCTCCCCCCCCCTTTTTTTAAAGCATAGGTACATGTTATAACAGCAAATTGAGAATAAATAGTCATTAAACTATTTCACTTATCCAGGATATGGGCAAAAGAATAAACTCATGATATAAAAGTCTCTATAATTATAATGTTTCTGCAGTTTAACAATTTTTATAATTTGGACCCCCTGTAATTAAAAAAAGAAGGAAAAAAGAAGTCTTGAGGACCTCTTCCTAGAACTTGACTCATAACTGTTTACTTAGCATCTCTACTATAATGTCTAATAAATATCTCAAACCTGACATGTCCTGAACTGAGTTCCTGCTATTTCCCCTCAAACCCCTCCTCCTGTAGGATTTCCCATTTCAGTGAATGGTAATGTCACTCTCTCAGTTACTCAGGTTAGAGGTCTTAGTCTTTTTTGTCACTATCTTCTCATGACCCACAGCTGGCCCAGTGTCAAATCCCGTTGGCTTTGTTTCTCTTGCCAGGGCTGCTGCTGTAGAGTCCAAACTGGTCTCCCTACTTTTTAGTACTTGCTCCCCTTTAATCTATTTTGGGCACATAGCCAGAATGGTTCTTTAAAATATGTCATAGCACATCACAACTCTGCTCAAAACTTTCCAAAGTCTTTCCATCTCACTTAGAGAAAAAGCCGTAATTCTTACTTTCATGTACAAGGATATATGATGACTTGATCCTCTTAATTCCCTAAACTCCTCTCTAGTATTTTCCTCTTTTTCATTCTACTGAAACCACACTGGCCTTGTTCGTTGGATTCCATTAGGAATGTCCCAGCCTCAGGGCTTCTTCACTTGCTCTCTTTTCCTGGACTGCTTGTTCCTAAAATATCTGTATAGCTTGCCCTGAACTGCCTTCCTTAGAACTTTAGTTAAATGTCACTTTCTCAATGTGGCTTTTTCTTTCTGCTAACATTCACGTATCCTTTCCGTGCTTTTCTTTTTTCCTCTTTAATACTTTGCTATCAACATACTGTGTATTTTATTTATTTATCCTGTTTATCGTCTGGCTTTTCCATTATATTTGAAAATCAATAAGGGCAAAAGTTTTTCTTATTAAATGTTTTACTGTGTTTCCAGTGCCTAGAAATGGTGTTTCACACAATAACTCTTCAATTCATGTTAGCTGAATGCAAGAATCAACAATGTGAACGAGTGGTTATGTGTTAAAATGTATCATGCTGATTAAATTTCTTCTTGAGGCACATAGTTCTTCGAGGCCTTTAAAGTTCTCTCCCCTTTTCTTTGATATTCTTTGTTGCATTTTCTCCTGGAGCCAAAGATGTCAAAGCAGACCTTGAATCTAGATGGCTTACTGTGTATCTTTCTTCAAGAATTCAGGGGCTTGTCAGAATTTTAAGTCTTTCCCTTTTATGAAGAGAAAAATAAGGTAGAACAAATAAAAGCATATATGATTTTTAAATAATTTTGAAAACTAAATTATAAAAATACTTCTCAAAATTCGACACTCTCTTACCCCATTTAAAAATCTTCGTGAAGTCTGTTTAATACATTAAAATTTTCTGATTATGTATTCTCTTTGCATTAGTAAAAAAATAGCTATTAGATATCTTTTTATTTATTTTTCCCTTTATGTTTCCCCTTAAGTAATTTTTTGATCTATCTTTGTTTGTTTTTGAAAAGTTAATATGTAGATATGGTACAAAATGCAAAGAATACAGACAAAAATAAACAGTGAATATAAGATCCTCTCTTCCTTTTCGGCACTCAGCTATTCAATTTTTCTTGATGGAAGAAATAACCGTTAACAATTCCTTGCCTCTACATATTTCTATGAAATAATGACTTTTTATTATAAATAAGCACATGGATTATTTTTAGTGCCTAGTCTATTACTATACTTTAAAATATATAATATTTAATAAATTCAATAATCTATGTATTTCAACATGTTAAAAGTTTCAAATTAAGAGGAGAAAAAATTAACAGTAAAGAAACTGAAATGTAAGTCAAATGAGTTTAGTGAATCTGACATTTTGATTAAAATAACAATTTTTAAGACAACTTTAGGAATTCTGAGTTAACTTTTAAAAATAGTCAATACCATTTTAACATAATATTCATATTTCAACAAGTAGAATTTTATTGACATACTAATTACATAATCCATATGTCTCCTTCTTCTTAAAAAATCTTTGTGATTGATTCTGTTACCTGGTTCATTGTTGTTTCAGTTTCTTTCCTATGTCATTGCTCTACATTCAGTAGCTTTAATTCTTACTCATTAATTTTGTAATCTTCCATCTTCATATACACATATCCCTTCTCTTCTCAGAGTCTTTTATTTCTTTTTGCCCTGCCCTGCTTCCTTTCACTAGAAAGAACACTCAAGAGTCATTGACCACTTTGGCTATTTTTCAGTTTGCCTTTTGTCTTATTTCTTTGGATTGCCAGCTGCCTTGCATCTTTGAAATGTTCACCTTGTAATAATATACTACCTCTTATTTTCCTGACCACAACTATTTTCTTTAACTTTCTGATTTTTAGATATTCAGTTCAGTTCAGTCGCTCAGTCATGTCCGACTCTTTGCGACCCCATGAATCCCAGTACACCAGGCCTCCCTGTCCATCACTAACTCCCGGAGTTCACCCAGACTCACATCCATTGAGTCCGTGATGCCATCCTGCCATCTCATCCTCGGTCGTCCCCTTCTCCTCCTGCCCCCAATCCCTCCCAGCATCAGGGTCTTTTCCAATGACTCAACTCTTCGCATGAGGTGGCCAAAGTACTGGAGTTTTCAGCTTTAGCATCATTCCTTTCAAAGAAATCCCAGGGTTGATCTCCTTCAGAATGGACTGGTTGGCTCTCCTTGCAGTCCAAGGGACTCTCAAGAGTCTTCTCCAACACCACAGTTCAAAAACATCAATTCTTCTGCACTCAGCCTTCTTCACAGTCCAACTCTCACATCCATACATGACCACAGGAAAAACCATAGCCTTGACTAGACGGACCTTAGTCGGCAAAGTAATGTCTCTGCTTTTGAATATACTATCTAGGTTGGTCATAACTTTTCTTCCAAGGAGTAAGCGCCTTTTAATTTCATGGCTGCAGTCACCATCTGCAGTGATTTTGGAGCCTAAAAAAATAAAGTCTGACACTGTTTCTACTGTTTCCCCATCTATTTCCCATGAAGTGATGGGGCCAGATGCCATGATCTTCGTTTTCTGAATGTTGAGCTTTAAGCCAACTTTTTCAGTCTCCTCTTTCACTTTCAACAAGAGGCTTTTTAGCTCCTTTTCACTTTCTACCATAAGGGTGGTGTCATCTGCTTATCTGAGGTGATTGATATTTCTCCCGGCAATCTTGATTCCAGCTTGTGTTTCTTCCAGTCCAGTGTTTCTCATGATGTACTCTGCATAGAAGTTAAATAAGCAGGGTGACAATATACAGCCTTGACGGACTCCTTATCTTATTTGGAACCAGTCTGTTGTTTCATGTCCAGTTCTAACTGTTGCTTCCTGACCTGCATACAGATTTCTCAAGAGGCAGGTTAGGTGGTCTGGTATTCCCATCTCTTTCAGAATTTTCCACAGTTGATTGTGATCCACACAGTCAAAGGCTTTGGCATAGTCAATAAAACAGAAATAGATGTTTTTCTGGAACTCTCTTGCTTTTTCCATGATCCAGTGGATGTTGGCAATTTAGATATAAGTAAACTCTAAAGGTTAGCCCATGGACTTATGCTTTTGACTTCTGTATTGCTGGGCTTCCATGGTAGCTCAGATGGTAAAG
The DNA here is from genome assembly GCA_006408695.1 of Aepyceros melampus. Lineage (NCBI taxonomy): Eukaryota > Metazoa > Chordata > Mammalia > Artiodactyla > Bovidae > Aepyceros > Aepyceros melampus. The sequence continues at coordinate 10,721 of SJXQ01009654.1, read as the reverse complement.
AACCCACCTGCAATGTGAGAGATCTGGGTTAGAGTCTTGGGTTAGGAAGATCTTCTGGAGAAGGGAATGGCTACCCACTCCAGTATTCTGGCCTGGAGAATTCTGTGGACATATAGTCCATGGGGTCACAAAGGATCAGACACAAATGAGTGACTTTCATTTTCTGTATTGTATTCCTTAGAAATTTTATCAATCTGATGGTATCATTTACTATTCCAAATGTATGGTTTTGGCACCAAATTATATCTTTCTCAAATTCTGATTTCAATTGTATAACAATAATAAAGAAACCTATTCATTAGATGTATGCTATGAGTCAGGGGCTATTCTAAATTCTTTACATATATTAAATCATTTAATCCTTAAATAATCTTATAGTAAGATTTCTATCTCTGTTTTACCTTGTGAAGTTTAAATATCTTGCTAAAGTTCATAAAGTATTAATTGGCAAAATTAGAATTCAAATCCAAGTAGCCTGCTTCAGAGCCAAAGTGCCTAACTTTACTATATATTGCTTTAATTTCCACATTGCTACAGGTCAAGAACTTCAACTCATATATAAAATTCTACATTTATCATTCACTTTTTTATCTGATATTTATTTCATGCTATCATATCCTGTTGCTTCCTTTTTCTGAAGAATTCTTTGACTTATTCATCCTTTTCTATTCTTCAGATACCATGACTTTGCTTAATTTTCTAGGTGATCACCCCACAACTTCCCTACAACTAAACTAGCTTAACACTTCACTTTCTTCCAACTATTATAATATTTTCCCATTTTATTCATAATCTTTCCTAAAATACTCTCCTACCTGTTTAAATCTTATCTATCCTCACGTTATAATCTCTATAATGCTTTCTCCAACTATTTGAATGTGTTATGATTACTGTGTCCCATAAATAGCATTAGTAGTTTCTTTCAAAATTCACTCAACAAGTGTTTATGACACCTGTTTCAGTACTATTTATCTCTTCACTTATCTAAGCTTGTGCATAGGCATCATTTTAGAAATATTTTGGAATCTCTAATGCACTTTATCAATGTCTTATATTTAAAAATGTTTATGGTTATATTGAACATTAATATGACATTATTTCATGATTTTTATGCATGGCTTTGCATTTTTATTAATAAATCTACGTATTTATAGCTTTTTTGGTTTGTGGAAGAGAATAAACCCAAGTCCAATGGGACTTGGTGACACTTTTGTTTTTGTCTCTTATTTGTTTACCTTCAGTATTTAGGCCAGCTTCAAGGCAGAAACCAATGTTTACTCATATAAATTCCTTTTAAAATGATTAACATCTACTTAAATTGATTTATACACTCATTTTTAAATTTTTGATGACATTTATTTTCAACAAAAACATTGTGAAATTTTTATGTACTTTCACCTATGTGCAAAAATGAATGTTTTATAAGATTATTCTTTTGTGTCTTTTAAAGTTTGTTTCACAGAATAATACCTTGCAAATTTACTACTATTCTAACTACTACACTTGGAATGATCATCCTCATCTTACTGTCGTTTTCATTACTAGCCATCAAATGCCTTTATAAGTAGGACATATGAATAACCAAAATTTATAGGCAGCTAATTGTAACAGAGCAGAACAAAAAGTTGTTTGTTTCATAGCTTGCTGGATGGATCAGAATCTTCCAGCTGCTCCTTCATTTTCTAATCAGTAGCATTTTGCTCAAACATTTTATATATTTTTACAAAATTTCTCTACACATCTAAGTCTCCTTTTTTGGGCATGACTAACTACAAACATATTGATAGAAAATTTTAATTTGCATGTTGCAGAGTATTATAGAAATTAGCTCAATATATAAGTTTGTGTACATACCAATTTATTTCTCTAAAAACAGACCTAATCCACATATATTTTTTAATGGTTTATTTAACAACTAAAATGTTTTTTGACATGAAAGAAATTTCTTGAAATATTTTGATTAGAATGCCACAAGTTGGACTTGGATCTAGGAATATTTTTGAAGGTTCTGTATGCAAAGAAAAATAAATTTGAAGGTGATCTCAGCTGGCAAAGAATCTGCTTGCAATGCAGGAGACCCCAGTTCTATTCCTGGGTCAGAAAATTCCCCTGCAGAAAGGATAGGCTTCAGTATTCATGGGCTTCCCTGGGGGTTCAGACAATAAAGAATTCACCTGTAATTCAGGAGATCTGGACTGGATCCCTGGGTTGGGAAGATCCTCTGGAGGAGGGCATGGCAACCCACTTCAGGATTCTTGCCTGGAGAATCCCCATGGACAGAGGAGCCTGGGGGGCTACAGTCCATGGGATTGGGCTATAGTCTATGGGGTTGCAAAGAGTCAGACACAACTGAGAGACTAAGCACAAGGAAGTGTAATAGCACCAACAATTTATAAATATACAATGTTATAGAAATATATAGAGCTGAGCATGCGTTTATCTGAAGAGATATAACACTCTCATGTTAGACTAAAACTCTCATTAAGAGAGAGCATAGTTTTATAACCATTAATGTTTTTATAATACTAACTTTAGAAAATAAATAACTATTTCTCAGTAGTTTCAGATTTACAAAAAATTAAATAGAAAATACAGAATTCTTGTATACTACTACTCACTCCTCTCCAGTTCCCCTGTAAAATCTTTTGTTACTATGGCACATATGTTAGAGCTGTTGAGCCAAAATTGATACATCATTTTTAACTAAAGTTTACAGTTTACATTAGAGTTCATTTTTTGTGTCAAATGCATAATGCCATGCATTCAATGTTATACCATATAAATAGTTGCACTGACCTAAAAATCCTCTCTGCTCTACTTATTCATCCCTCTTCACTCCCCCATGCCCAAGACTTCTGACAGCTACTCATCTTTTTATAGGTTTGTCTTTTTCACAATATTGGATAGTTGAAGTCATGTATGATGTATTTGCACACTGCCTTCTTTCACTTGGCGATATTTTTTTAAGCTTCCTATAGTCTTAACTTTTCTAGCGAGGCAACTTTTAGGAGAAGATCTAAGTCTCAAATGCTTTAAGCCTTTACCTTCTATTGTTACATTTTCTTTTAGGGAAAAAGAGAGTAATTATAGTTCATTTCAAATTGTGGTTGTGTTTACCTATCAACTTCCGAAAGTCTTTCTTGTAGACTTTCTTATGGGGATTCTTTAAAGAAACTATACTGTCAACATTGGTAAAAGCCTCTTCTGTTTTTTGAACTGAGACACTTCAAAGCATTTTAAGCCATGATAAATGGCTCCAAAGGAAGTTTTATCTTCTTTTTGTTAGCAAGATCTGCACTTAGGAACCAAAATGCACAGAGACTAAATGGTCAACATTAAAATGGAGCTGTAAAAGTCGATGCCGGGCCTGAAAGGCCTCTGCTGCTGATGGTGCTGCTGCTGCTAACTCACTTCAGTCATGTCCAACTCTGAGCGACCCCACAGACTGCAGCCCACCAGGCTCCTCCGTCCATGAGATTTTCCAGGCAAGACTGGAGTGGGGTGCCATTGCCTTCTCCATGAAAAGCCTTTACTAAATGGAAAATCAAGAACACTAACCAATATAAAAAAATTTTAATGTGTTACTTTTGTGATATTTTGTATATTGAATGTCCTATGGTATAGTGCATGGACAATCAAATACTATCAGTAATTCCTAATTCTGGGACCATATAAATACTAACAACCATCAAGTATGTATTTAGACATAGGAAATGTCAACTACTGCATAGATTATTCATATATGTACTAAATATATATATACAGATATATATATATATATATATATATATATATATCTCCAGATTAAGAGAGTATACAATTCAGCTGATAAAACCTGAGGCATTATTTTGTAATGACTTTAAATAGAGTATAACCTATAAAAATACTGAATCACTATGTTATATACCTGAAACTATAATATTGTAAATAAACTATACTTCAATTAAAAAAAAAAAGCAATACCTGCCACCCCTCCCAAAAAATCTAAAAGGCAAAACCCATTAAACAAATAAAAGTATAGTTAGGGGATTTGAGATTTCAGTCTGATTCTCTCTGCATGACTTTGAATATGTTATGTAGCCTCATTTAGCTTCAAATGTTTCTTCATTTGTAATCACCAAAATAACTTCTGATAGTGTGTCTTTCTGCAAATAAAATTCCCTGTGTGTTAGTTGCTCAATCGTGTCTGACTCTTTGTGACACCATGGACTGTAGCTGCCTCTGTTCATGGATTTCTCCAGGCAAGAATACTGAAGTGGATAGCCATTCCCTTCTCCAGGGAATCTTCCCAATCCTGGGATGGAAGCCGAGTCTCCTGCATTGCATGCAGATTCTTTACCATCTGAGGCACCAAGGAAGCCTCATGGAATAGCTTATGGGTTACTAATTGGAAATAAAAGGAGAAATGCCAAAAGGGAAAAAAATTATTAAATGTAGACAGTAAAGAACACGTAATATTTTTAGGTCCTTTAGCAACCTTTATTTACTATTAAAGGATGATGAAAAGAAAAAGAAGAACGATTAGGTTAATGATTATCATTATCTTTCAGTATCTCAAATAGGAAGTATCAGATCTGTTTCCTAACTCATCATTTATGCTCTCAACAAACATTTATTGAGGGCATATCATGAGTCTGGAACAGAATAAATGATCTCGTTTCTATAAATGCTTACATTTATAAAACTCAGATATGTTACTTATCTTTCTTTCTCTACCTGAACAATTTATTTTTTTTAAGGTAAACTATCCTTGGAATGGTTGGGTCTGTCTGATTTGTAAGGAACTCTTTTAAGTTCATTCCTATCCTATATCATAAGGATGATTATTTGGATTTTTTGAAGTCCTTTATGAAGGCAATATTAGGGAAGTGACCTGTTTTTCATACCTGAAAAGCTATATATCAGTAGCTCTATGGAAACTAGGGGGGTGAAGTAGGGGTTATTTGATTAATTTTCCTGCAATGTACATTAGAGTAATATACATAATAAAATGTCTACCTGGTACATAATAAGAATATAATTATGAATAACTATTATTATTAATATTTTAGAAAGGAATTTTCTCATCCATTATAGATTGCTAAGAAAAAAATTACCAGTAGAGTCTTTGCCTTAAGGCATCCTACCTAGGAAGCATAGTGTTGTGCTGTGTGCTTAGTTGCTCAATCGTGTCCGACTCCGAGACCCCACGGACTGCAGCCCGCCAGGCTTCTCTGTCCAGGGGGATTCTCCAGGCAAGAATACTATAGTGAGTTGCCATGCCCTCCTCCAGAGACTTCCCAACCCGGGGATTGAACCCAGGTCTCCCTCATTGCAGGCAAATTCTTTAACCATCTGAGCCACCAGGGAAGCCCATGAATGCTAGAGTGAGTAGCCTACTTTTTCTCCAGGGGATCTTCCCGACCCAGGAATTGAACCAGGGTCTCTTACACTGCAGGCAGATTCTTTACCAGGTGAGCTACCAGGGAAGCTGAGCTACCATGAAGCATAGGCTCAAGAATATTACCTTTATGCTTTGAAGTCTGTTATATATTTTGAATATTTACTTTTCAGGACATTTTATTAAGCACATTTAAACCATTATACATGTTTGGCCAATTTACTTTAACATTGTAAATTCTGTGCCAGGTCCAGTGGAAGTCCTTTTATGATAATAAAACAAAATTTAAAAGGAAACAGCAATTTCTTAATTACAGTAAAATTCTCTTAATACAAATTTATCACTTTAATTATTTTTAGCTAATGTAGTCATTACCTAAAATCATTTATGTAAAGTAATTTAATCCTTTTACATTTCAGTAGCATTAAGTATATTCAGTATTCAACTTCACTTTATTTAAAAAATATAGTTTGCCTAGTTTTCCTTTCTTATCACAAGAATGACATCATAATTTTATAACAACAGAAGGAAAAAAAGTCTCACTTTTGCAATTTCTAGTTTTTGACTTAAACTGATTTTATGGTAGAATTCTTAGCTATGGCTAACACATTTTTTGTGTCTTTGAAAACTGCTTGGGAATTTGTTAGAACTTGGATGTAAAGTTCCTTTGCTTAACAGCTTTTTCTTACAAAGACAGTACATCAAGGAGATAAATTTTAAAGTGAGATAAAATTTTTAAAGTGATTGAGATTATCCGTGAAATTAAATTTACAAAATAGTAATCTTCAGGCACAGAAAAAGACTGCATATTGGTAAACTTGAAAGAAAGCATGAAATATTGTTATATTAAAATAGATAAAACACATTTAGTTGAAAAAACATTTCTGAGGATTTGATATATACAAAGCAGTGGATAGGGAGTTCTGGCATGCTGCAGTCCGTGGGATCACAAAGAGTCAGACACGACTGACCGACTGAACTGAACTGAACTGATAAGTACTGTAGTACTTATAATGATAGACAAGGTATGGAGTTTTAATCTAACTGAAGGGAAAAGCATACTGACAGATAATACAGAACAAAATGAACAATCTTTGAGCTGTAGAGGTGCAGAAATTTGAAAGACTGAACCTGGCTATGGAGTGAGAAGTTACAGGAACCAGGTGGAATTTAAACTAAACCTTAAGATTTTTAATAATTATAGATTAAGGTAGGACAGAGAAGATTCTAATCAAAATAGCATGAAGATGAGCATTTAGTTTAGTTAGAGATTTATAAATTTGTTAACAATGTAATTTTCATTTTATTATTTTTATATAAAATCATGGGGATTATAGATTAAAAAGAAAATATATTGAAAGATTTAATCCTCTTCTTACAGTGATAAATTGTTCTTTATTTTATGCTTCAAAATTCCTTTTAATTTTAAGAAATTGATTTGTGCTCAATAAATCAGAAGATTAAAAGAGGTTTTCTGGAATAGGAAGCATGTACTGAAATTCCAAGATTTAGAACAAGTTAATTTTTAGTACTTCACACACCATACCCTAAATAAGGAATAATGAATGTTCTCATTTTTTAGTGATTTGTATGCCTTTGAAGAATTCTTTCTGTAAACCAGAACTGCAGAATCGTAGCTAGTTTATCATTATCACCGTTACTTGTATTTGTATAGTTTTTGAAATGATTACAGTGTGTTTTATATCTTACATTATTAAATCTTATCCAGCTATTTTCATCTCCATTACAGATAATGAAACTAATATTTAAAGTGACTTTTCCAAGTAAGCCTGTTATAAGACTTTAGATCCAAACACAGTACCTGTCATATACTAAATTCTATCGAACCTATTTGAATGCAGAGTTTCAAAGAATAGCAAGGAGAGATAAGAAAGCCTTTCTCAGCCATCAATGCAAAGAAATAGAGGAAAACAATAGAATGGGAAAGACTAGAGATCTCTTCAAGAAAATTAGAGATACCAAAGGAATATTTTATGCAAAGATGGGCACAATAAAGGACAGAAATAGTATAGACCTAACAGAAGCAGACGATATTCAGGAGAGGTGGCAAGAAAACACAGAAGAGCTATACAGAAAAGATCTTCATGACCCAGATAATCACGATGGTGCAATCACCAAGCTAGAGCCAGACATCCTGGAATGCAAAGTCAAGTGGGCCTTAGGAAGCATCACTACGAACAAAGCTAGTGGAGGCGATGAAATTCCACCTGAGCTATTTCAAATCCTAAAAGATGATGCTGTGAAAATGTTGCACCTATATGTCAACAAATTTGGAAAACTCAGCACTGGCCCCAGGACTGGAAAAGGTCAGTTTTCATTCCAATCCCAAAGAAAGGCAATGCCAAAGAATGCTCACATGACCGCACAATTGCACTCATCTCACATGCTAGTAAAGTAATGCTCAAAATTCTCCAAGCCAGGCTTCAGCACTACGTGAACTGTGCTGCAGTCCATGGGGTCGCAGAGTCGAACACGACTGAGCAACTGAATGGAAATGAGCTGACTGAACTGAAATGAAGACTTTTTCCATTAACTTCATAACTGCATCTGCTTCATAACTGAACTTCATAACTTCATCTCTTTAATGTTATTTTTCTTCTTTCTTTCCTTTCATTCTCCTTTCCTTTTTTACTGAGTGCTACTGTATACAAGCATCAGGATAACTTGTGGATGTACAATGAATATCAAACTTGGTTACTCTCATGAGGCTGACAACCTGCCTGAGAAGATACAGGAGTCATACATTTAAAAGTTAAATAAAAATAAATTCTCATTTTTCTTAAATTTCACAGACTAAGTAGAAAGAAATCCAAAAAAGTTGCATTATATATCTAATCATAGGGCATGGTATCTTAATCTTTAAATGTTAAAACATTTCTTCATGTTTACAATTCTATTTAAAAGACTATTTTTTGAATGTTCATAATTTAGGGCATTGTGTGGATGTGTGCTCACTCATGCCTGACTCTTTGCAACCCCATGGGCTGTAGCCCACCAGACTCTTCTGTCCTCAGAACTTTCAGGCAAGAATACTAGAGTGGGTTGCCATTTCCTCCTCCAGGGAATCTTCCAGACCCAGGGATTGAGCTCAAATCTCCTGTGTCTCCTGCATTGTAGGAGGATTCTTTATCACTGAGTCACCTGGGAAACTCTAATTTAGGACACTGGCTTACTTTAAAAATTTTAATGGAAATGTTGAATTTAATTTCCTTGATTAAAATATATTTTTATATTAAACATTAAAGGCATGGCATGACATTAAGTGATGTTAAGGTTGTGGGCTCTTAATGAACTCTGAAATTTGTGTCTCCATTACTCATTAGTTAAATGTTAGCACCTTGCCATTGCTGTTTTCAAAATATGATTGCAAATAAAGGAGACATTAATAAATCTGTCAGTACATGAATATTTTAACTCAGGCATAAAAGATTATGTAATAGCTTAAATATTGCACAGAGTAATCCATTTATGTTCATGTCCACATTTTTATCACTTTAAGTATATATGTATATATTTTAACCATAGCTTCACTTATGCTGAAGCCTAGCTTGCCAAATTGATGGAAAAACTAAATTCATTGCAATGAACATATAATTAAAAAATTAAAACATGACTTTATCAAAAATTCTTTCAAGTTGTCGCTGGACAAACAGATTAATGTCATATTTGACAATGTTCATATAAGTTAGAAAAGATTTTGTTTAATATTAGTTAATCTCTAAAAATGAGTTTATGAGGAAATTATTACCTCATTCCATTCCTAATTGCAGACTGATAAGAGGCAAAATGTATTTAGTGATAGGAGTTAAAAAATCATTTAAAAATAATGATTGGACAGATAGATTCTATATTTTTCAAATTTTTGAATTTTTAACATTCCTAGACCTTCAACCATGAAAATCTTTTAAGTTTTGGAAATTAAAGGATTTGAGAAAATGTACCTGACTTAACTTTGTATTCTGAAGCAAAATAGAGAAAAATCTTTCTCCAGATAAGCATGTGCTAATTTTTAGCTTCACTGATGAATAAGAGTCTGTGTTGAAAGTTCTTCCTGATCTAATATTTAGTTCTTTAAACATTTCCCTCTGATTTGAGTACTATGGGGATGTGGACTAGCCCCTCTTTCTTTGACATGTGGAGATTTAATCAGCAGATTGGGTTGAGGTTTTGTGGTAGAAAAGGAGTCAGGCAAGAGATTAAATAAAAATAAATGCATCGTTATGACTTTTGGTTACATCATACCCTGCATTTCCAAAAAGGGTGTGAAACAAATAAACTGAAAGCAGGAATAGCATGTTTAGAAGAAAGATCATGGAGTTTTGAAGAAAGAGGGGTCTGTCTCCAGCCCATTATAACTTCTTAGATTCTCTGTTTCCTTATCTCCAAATTATTTATAATAAGGCCTTTCAAGATTTTTATCAGAATTATAAAGTTTGTAAACCATCCAACAGAGTGCATGGTACATGGTTTCTGTTCAGTCGCTAAGTTGTGTCTTGACTGTGACCCCATGAACTGAAGCACCCCAGTCTTCCCTGTCCTTCACTATCTCCTGGAGTTTGCTCAAACTCATGCTTTTGAGTCAGTGGTGACATCCAGTCATTTCACCTTCTGTCACTTCCTTCTCCTCTTGCCCTCAATCTTTCCCAGCATCAGTGTCTTTTCCAATGGTACACGGTGAGCATTTAATAAACAATAGCAATTAATATTGACTTAGGCACTGTCATGAACAGTTGCTCAAATACTTATTATTATTCATTAATATAAGAATATAATTTACTTATTAATTTATTCAAAAATATTTATTGGGCACTTGCTATGTATAAGACACTGTTCTAGGCACTCCCACCTTCTATGGCAATAAAATGATTTTCTTTAGCAAATTACTCCTCTAGCACTAGCCATTTGATGTGACACGTGTGGGGCTGTGCTACTGCTGCTGCTGCTAAGTCACTTCAGTCGTGTCCGACTCTGTGCGACCCCGTAGACGGCAGCCTATCAGGCTCGCCTGTCCCTGGGATTCTCCAGGCAAGAACACTGGAATGGGTTGCCATTTCCTTCTCCAATGCATGAGAGTGAAAAGTGAAAGTGAAAGTCGCTCAGTCGTGCCGACCCTTAGCGACTCCATGGACTGCAGCCCACCAGGCTCCTCCGTCCATGGGAGTTTCCAGGGAAGAGTACTGGAGTGGGGTGTGTGGGGCTGTAAATCACTATAATGTGACTGTGATCACAGACATGAGTCTTTGATTTAAGTGTGGCCAATCATAGCACAATATCACTTGGAACACAAAGCTTTTTTGTTTTTTTTAAAGAGGTGTCTCAA
>SJXQ01009653.1:273058-355674 GCA_006408695.1 Aepyceros melampus | reverse complement strand
ACCGAGGATGAGATGGCTGGATGGCATCACGGACTCAATGGACGTGAGTCTGAGTGAACTCTGGGAGTTGGTGATGGACAGGGAGGCCTGGCGTGCTGCGATTCATGGGGTCGCAAAGAGTCGGACATGACTGAGCGACTGAACTGAACTGCAGTTTTTAATTCTAGTTATTTTAATCTAGCAAGAGATATTCACACTATATATGAAATGTTCAATCCTTTCCAAGTGATATAAATTCATAAGAGAAATACACACACATATCAGTTAAAGGTTTACTATACACCAGAATCTACATCCACTGATTCTCCATCCAGAAATATAAAAAAAAATGTAACACATTCTTTTCCATAATCAACTGTAGTCCTTTTGAGGTTCTCACCTTATCCATTAGTATTGAACTAAAATGCTAAATTGAGATCAATCCAGTTATCACATTTCAATTTTAATAATCTCTTCTCCTTAAGTAATCCAGCTTCACTTACTTAAATCTCCAGGCTTTCCAGCATCCTCCCCTTTCTCTTTCTTCCTAACAATGATATATGTGGAAGGAGGGCTTGCACAACCTCCAAGGCGGGGTGGTGGCAAAGAAGCGACCTATCATTTTGGATTTATATTGGATGTTAGCATTGTCTTTCAATTCCTGTAGTATCTGTAGCAATAGTATTTTCACCTGCTACTGCTCATTCTCTTGAAATTGATGGTTTAGAACAGGGGTCAAATGCTGGACCATGGACAGGTACTGCTCTATGGCTTGTTCAGAGCCAGGCCACACAGCAGGAGGTGAGAGGCAGGCAAGTGAGCAAAGCTTCATCTGTATTTGCAGCTGCTCCCCATTGCTCACATTACCACTTGAACTTCTCCTCCTGACAGATCAATATGGTGTCAGATTTTCAGAGGACATGAACCCTACTATGAACTGCACATGAGAGGGATCTAGGTTGCTTGCTCTCTATGAAAATCTAATGCCTGCTGATCTGAGAAGAAGCTGAGATGGTGATGTTAGCACTAGGAAGCTTCTGCAAATACAGACTATCATTAGCAAAGAGGTTTGACTGCACAGAAACCATAATAAATCAATTGCTTATATACTCATCTTAAAACTTTATCAGTGAGTGACACATGACAATTAAGCTGCATCTGGTGGCAGGTTTTAAATGAGAATCTAGCACTTAATTTAGTCTGTGACTGGCCCACACATTATTTTATGTACCACTTTCATACATGGCTCATTCCCAAACTACGCACTTATTGCAGTCACAGTTGTGGTAGGGCCTCAAGCTATAACACTAGCTAAAGTGAGTAAAAAATAAATATCATTAGAGAGCTTCTTTGAAAAGGGGGTAAGATAAGACCCAAAGATAAGACACTGGGGAAAAAAAGTTGCATTTAAAAGAAAATACCAAAGTCCTACCATTATGGGTTCATTGCAATAAGTGAGTCACATTCTCCAAGCCTGCTTTGTATAATATGTGGCAACTGGATATCCAACAAAGCCATGGAAGCTTCAAAATTGTTTTGCCATATAAAGACCAAGCACCCTGCATTAAAAGACAAGCCTTTGGAATTTTCCAGAAGAATAAACGTGATCAAGGAGAACAGAAGCAATTTTGGGTCTCCAGAATCACTGCAGATGGTGACTGCAGCCATGAAATTAAAAGATGCATATTCCTTGGAAGAAAAGTTATGACCAACCTAGTATATTAAAAAGCAGAGACATTATTTTGCCAACAAAGATCCATCTAGTCAAAGCTATGGTTTTTCTATTCATCATTTATGGGTGTGAGTGTGGACCATATAGAAGGCTGAGTGCCAAAGAATTGATGCTTTTGAACTGTGGTGTTGGAGAAGACTCCTGAGAGTCCCTTGGATTGATTGATTTAGTCAGTCCTAAAGGAAATCAGTCTTGAACATTCATTGGAAGACTGATATTGAAGCTGAAACTCCAGTACTTTGGCCACCTAATATGAAGAACTGAGTCTTTAGGAGAAACTGAAAGCAGGAGCAGAATGGGACGACAGAGGATGAGATGGCTGGATGGTATCACCGACTAAATGGACATGAGTTTGAGTAAGTTCCTGGAGTTGGTGATGGACAGGAAGCCTGGCATCCTGCAGTCTATGGGGTAGCAAAGAGTCAGATACGACTGAGCAACTGAACTGAACTGAATGGAACCACTTTTATCAAATGTGTCTGTACTGAGAGCATCATTTTTAGTGTCTAACCACAGTGCTAAAGCTAAGAATCCCTTTTACTGTTGGTGATGTATAGCTGACTGCTGCTAATGACATTCATCATAAACTTCTAGGAGAGGCTACAGTTGAAAAGGTAGCATGAGTTCCTCTTTTGACTAGCACCATAATTAGACAAATTGATTAAATAGCAGAGGATACTGAGCCACAATTATTAGAGAGGATTAATGAGTTACTGTGGTTTGCATTCTAGGTTGAGAAGTCTACGGATATTGACAACAAGGAAACAATGCTTATTTTTGTGAAATATATTTTTCAGGAAGATGTGCTTGAGGGTACGTTATGTACATTCTTGTTAACCAACACCACAGCTGCAGAACCATCTAAGCCTTTGAATGATTACATACCAAGAAAATGAAACTGGTCATTTTGGGTCAGTATATAGCAGCTGCCATGATGGATGGCTTTCTGGTATCACTGCTTGGGTGGAAGAAGGAAGCTTCTGAATGTGAATCCATACATTGTCATCCATAGAGAAATGCTGGCTAGCCTAAAAATGTCATCTGAATTTAACAGTGTCTTGAAGGATATGATTGATTAAAACTGTTGTGGGGAAGAGTCAATTCTGACTCAATATTGGGTCTGTTTGTTTAACTTTAACCTTTCTTTCCCACTGCTTTTGTTCACTAGAAAAATACTGTTTATACATAGAGGCCTGCCTCAGGGAACTCTGACCCTCTGTCAGAATATTAACTGAAGTGCCTTTATTCAGAACCCTACTCACCTGTGGATGGCAGGAAGGAAGAAATTAACACATCCCCTCCCCAAGGTATGCTATTTAAAAAATTTTATTATTATTATTATTTTTGCTTTACTTCCTTACCTCTCCCCATCTTTGTTCTGTAAAAGAACCTGGCATCCAGACCTAAGTAAGATGATTATTTTAAGACATTTGTCTGCCATCTTCTCGGTCAGCTGGCTTTCTGAATAAAGTTATATTCCTTGCCTCAACAGCTCATTCCTCAGATTTATTGGCCTGTCATGCAGCAAGCAGAGCAAGTTTGGACTTGGTAACAAAATGATCAACCACGTTAAAGTACCTACCCTTAACTCATGTCTGCTCATGCAGCTTTGTGAGGAGACAAATGCAGAGCACACATATGTTCTCTTATACACGGAAATGAGATGTTTTCTAAATGTAGGTCACTGGCCAGAGTTTTTGAGTTACAAGGGACACTCCAGAGATTTCTTTTAAAAAAAAAGTCACCACTGGCAGCACATTTCAGACACATAGAATGAGTTGCAAAACTTTGTTACTACTTGCAACAAACTCAATCTGTCACTTCAGGAAAGAATAACAACGGTGTTCAAATCAGCAGATGAAGTCCCTGCATTCAAAGTCAAATTGGAATTATGGGGATGATGAGTGAACACTTGGGTTTTTGGCATGTTTTAAACATTAGCAGAGGTTTGAAAGAGACTGATCCAGGACCTACTTTCTCCTAGCTGGTGCATAATCATCTATCTCAGCTTTCGAAAGACTTTAAGCATAACTTTCGAACCACAAAAGGCACCCAAACTGGGAAGCAAGGAGTTTGTGAGACATTTGTGAATAAGCTAGGTGAATCCAGTTTTACTTGTGCTAGAATGGGATCAATTCCTTGAGATGACAAGTGGTGATGGCCTTAAAAGTATATTTGAGACAGCTCCAAATCTCCACACATTCTGGATTAAAATAAAGGCTGAATATCCTGAGACTGTCACAAAAACACTGACGAGCCCACTTGCATTTCCAACATCCTGTCTTTGTAAAGCAGAGTCTTATGCAGTGCCAGAAACCAAGACAAGACTGTGGAGTAGACTGGACACAAGGAACGTACTTTGTGTGTTAGTGTCTCCCATCACTTCCAGACGGGACTGTCTAGTTGCAAGTAAACAAGTTCAGGGCTTCTACTGATTCTGCACTGTAGTGACTTGTGTAATCATTTCATTATGTATCACAATGTAATAATAATAAAATAAAGCACACAATAAATGTAATGCATGTGAGTCATCCCCAAACCACCCCGTCACCTGGACTGTGGAAAAAGTGTCTTCCCCAAACCCAGGCCCTGGTGCCAGAACGTTTGGGGACTGCTGGTTTAGAAGTTCTGGATGGCTGGCTTTAGGATGGCTCTATTCTCCCTCAACTCAGTTGGGTCCAATGGTTTTCCCTGAGACTCCACTTGAGCTATTGTTGGAGTTTCCACACCTTGGAAATATAAATCACATTTTCCTACTCCTACTCATTTTCCTGGCTTGCCCAGAATTCTGTGACTACTTTGCCACTTTGATACCCACTGGAAAGGTCCACAGCAACCAACTGTCACATAACCTCCTTGAGAGCAGATGGCAATTCTGGATTTCAGTTGTTTGCTGCATACCCCACTGGACTGTTACCAACAACAGTTAAATGTGTGCCCTCCTTTCATGTGTGAACTAGAACATATTTGGGTATTCTGGGATTTTACAGCATCAGTATTGTCTGTTATGTGAACCCAAGCTTTCTTGTTGTCTTCTCATGTTAAGAAATGTAAATATGCTTGGCTCTAATGAAGCTATTTTCATCAAGAGCAATTTTGGTTCTATTCAGGAGTGAATTTATTTGGGGGGCAAAAGGATGGGAAGCCTTCTGCAATCAACTTGGGAACTTAGGTAAGGCTTCCTGGAAGAGGTGGTTCTTGAGTTTTCTGAAAGTTGAAATGAAATTAGACAAGTGAAGAGGAAGGGAGAAGTTTTCCAGAAGATAACAAAACTAGTTAAGTTGAAAAATAAAAGGCACAATTAGAAGAGACATAAGAGCCACAAACTTCAATGTTGGAATGATTAAATGGATGCCATGACATGGTGGGAAGGGAAATAGACAGACCACTATTCTGAGTTTCCTATCCAGGAAAAGGGAGTTGAAGTCTATCCTTGAGGGTAATACAGAGCCACTCATGAGTTCTAAGCAACAAGGTGACAGATTTCTGATTTCCTTTATAATATGAACATGGTGGGCTGTTAAGAAGGCAACTTATTATACTGGCACTCCCTGTACCTGTCTCAATGTTAGAAAACAGAAGAATAAAGAAAGATAGCCTCATGCCACAGAATTGTAGAATAAAGTTCCTACTTACACTGGAAAATCCATGCTGTGTATGATACAAAACCAGAAGCCAAGAGTTGCCAGCTAGAGGTAAATTCAGACCATAAATACTCGCTTCTACTGAATTTATTCTTATCCCAAATTTATACATTTCCTTAGATCTTACACTTTTTTGCCTAGAATCACTCTCAACATTTTAACCACTTCTCTCCAGGAAGTATATAGAATGAAAAGATTGCAAACCATATCTGAACATGGTACCATCTGTTTCTGTTTTCCTAAAGCATTCCATAATAGGCTGGATCAGAAAGGACAGATACTTGGCAGAGCCTATGATATGAACTTTCACTAGGTGATTTTGTCTATTTCTGCTGAACTAATGCTAAAGCCAAAGCTTTTCTAGTGATTGGACAACATGGCATCATAAGCAGTAGAACATTATGCCACAAAGACAGTTACACTAACAAATCAGGACTTTAAAACTGTACAGTTGTACTGCTTTTAAACGCCATATCGATTGCTGATTATTCCATAGAAGGAAAAGAAAATGTCTTTTCTATAGAAAAAAAAGACATTATATAAGCTATTTTAAAAATTATATGATCAAGTACATCAGAATTATCTACTATATTTTCACTACATTCAGGGAAATATAAAATTTGGGAAATACTTATCTTTCTCAGGAAACATGGGTTAAAACTCTGATCTCAATGTAAAAATTAAAATTAGTCTTTAAAATACAAATGCTTAATTCCACTTCTGCTATACATATATTTCCACTTTTCACATCCTCAACATTACAGATGTCTTAAGATGCCCAAAAAGGTAACTCTTCCTGGGAAAATCTCAGAAAAAAGAAAGAAAAAGAAATCATAATCACATATTAAAAAAAAATATATTACCCTGTGAAAATTTCAAACTGGTTTGTTATTAAATTCCTTATGTACTTAAATTTGTCTACATTTTAAATGTATAGCTAACAAATGGAATTAGTAATAGAAAATGAAACAATCATGCTAAAATCATTTAAAGCTTGAATCTAACAATTGTACTTCATTTTATGCATCTGTTGCTTCAGAATAAGAATGAAACTAAAGCATTTATATACTGAACATTTTTCAAAATTAGCTGAAATATTACTATTTATAATAGAGTTAATACTAAAAAATAAATAAAACTGCTTATAAATATAACTGTTTATTGTTCTATAAATATCTACTACTGTTCACTTCTTACTGATTGATTCCCTGTAAAATATAAAAGTTTTTGTTTAGGTATAAGAAAAAAATTTCAATCTCTAGAGAAAGACAGCAAAAAGAGATTGAATTAAAACCCTACAATAAAAATACAGGGTTTTATGTGACATAATAAAGGCAGGCATTATTCCATCAAGAATAGAAGATTATTCTTATAATTGAGTTAATCATCTAAACATTTGCTTTCACAAATATGCAATATCACACACATATGTACAAGTACACACAAACATAAAAGTTTATTTCTATGATTATTTGTCTATATGATTGTTAGAACAGTCTTCCCCTTAACTTGGCTGTGTCTATACATTTTCCTTTCCTTCAAATTTCTAATATGTTATAATACTTAATCTTTTTACATATATAATACAAATGACCCAAATCACTTAAATTTCTTTCTTACGCGTATATATTCTCAATAAATACTAATAATAAGATTTTTGTAGTCAGTTGCTCAGTCATGTCCAACTTTTTGTGATCCCATGAACTGCAGCATGCCAGGCTTCCTAATTGTTCATTATCTCCCAGCGTTTGCTCAAAGGCATATCTATTGAGTCCATGATACCATCCAACCATCTCATCCTCTGTTGCTCCCTTCTGCTTCTGTCCTCAACCTTTCTCAGCATCAAGGTCTTTTCCAATTTGTTGGGTCTTCTCATCAGGTGGCCAAAGTACTGGAGCTTCAACTTCAGCATCAGTTCTTCCAATGAATATTCAGGGTTAGTTTTCTTGAAGATTGATTGGTTTGATCTCTTTACTTTCCAAGGGACTCTCAAGAGACTCTCCAGCACGACAGGTCAAAGCATCAATTCTTTGGTGCTCAGCCTTCTTTATGGTCAAACTCTTACACCAGTACCTACTGAAAAAACAAGTGCTACTGGATAAACCATGACTTGGACTATATATGGACCTTTGTTGATAAGATATTAAAAATAATATACATTAATATAATTTGATGAAAAGCAATATCATATAATACAAAGGTTTATAAAATAACATTTAGGTCATAAATCAAATTTATTCAATATGTTTTGTTTATTTTTACATTTATTCTCATTCTAAATTCATTTTTGTTCAGGCTTAATCTTTATTTTCAAATTCTTGGAGGATATGATATTGGGAGAAGGGGGCAACAGAGGATGAGATGGTTGGATGGCATCACCAATTTAATGAACATGAGTTTTAGCAGACCCTGGGAAATGTTAAAGGACAGGGAAGCCTGGCCTGCTGCAGTCCATGGGGTTGCAAAGAGTCAGACACAACTGAGCAACTGAATAAAAGCAATGGTATTGTCCCTGTAGTAATAGCACCTTTTATTTATGGCATTAAATTAAGATAAATCAAGATCATACTTTAAGTTCTTGAAATTGTTAAATGGCAGTGGAGGGGGAAGAAAAGAGCTCAATAGAAGGAACATACATGGGAAAAAATCTTAACTGTTAAGTATACAGGAGAATTATAGGTGTTTTTAAAGTAGGAAAAACATAAAAGAGATTACATTCTTAGAAACAGAAGAGTAAATATTTAAAAGAAAAGTGTTAAAATAAAAATATTAAAAGTATTAATAGTATACTCAGCAACAGATATTTCATAGCAGTTAAACATATTTGTCTAATCCAGTGTTTCTAAAAGTAAGAATTAGCCTAGACATGAATGTTTCTTGTCTTAGATAAAACCAATAAACAGAAATCTTTTAGTATTAGACTTGATGATATGCCACCTAAACACTGTAGGTGATCATAACACTTATTAAACTTAGAGATTTCTTGGGATTGTATACTTAGAAGTAAGTATACAGGAGAATTATAGGTGTTTTTAAAGTAGGAAAAACATAAAAGAGATTACATTCTTAGAAACAGAAGAGTAAATATTTAAAAGAAAAGTGTTAAAATAAAAATATTAAAAGTATTAATAGTATACTCAGCAACAGATATTTCATAGCAGTTAAACATATTTGTCTAATCCAGTGTTTCTAAAAGTAAGAATTAGCCTAGACATGAATGTTTCTTGTCTTAGATAAAACCAATAATCAGAAATCTTTTAGTATTAGACTTGATGATATGCCACCTAAACACTGTAGTTGATCATAACACTTATTAAACTTAGAGACTTCTTGGGATTGTATACTTAGAAGTTATTTCAGGAACACTTAAGTATTGGATACCTATTATATCTGTGCCAGGCATTGTTGCTTGGACATATGAATGGAAAACACAAGTGCATACATACATACACACACACTTTGTCCTAGTGAAGCTTACATTTTAGAAGAAAAGAATCATATACAGAAAGAAGATAGATAAAGCCATGGTGTGTTTGACATCATCAAGACAG
Source organism: Aepyceros melampus (assembly GCA_006408695.1). NCBI lineage: Eukaryota > Metazoa > Chordata > Mammalia > Artiodactyla > Bovidae > Aepyceros > Aepyceros melampus. Next base: position 346,768 of record SJXQ01009653.1, on the reverse strand, counting down.
AATCAAATTAGATAGGCAAGATGCTGGACAAGAGAAACCATGGAAACAGTGTGTGTAGTGTGGTGTAATAAAAAACAATGAACTACAAGACAGAAGCGATAATCAGAGAGCGGGAGGAAATAAAAAAGATGGCCATGCCATAAGATTAAAAGGAGGAAAAGTTCAGACAAAACTGTGATATACTGGTCAATCTTACCAAAAGCTGTAGATAGGTCAAAGTAGACAAAGACTGAAAAAGATCATTGATAAGAGCAGAATATGAGAGATAGGGAACGATAATGCAGGCTAATGAGGAATTTGTTATTCCTAGAACATTGATAGCAAGTCATTCTACACAAGAGAGTAGCAAATTATACTTGAATGATCATAAGCACAAGTGTGTTACAAAACTGGATCATCGTATGGGAAAAATAAGTAAAAATATGAATCAAATATTATCCCCAAAGAATATATTTAAAAAGATCAGTCAGTCAGTTCAGTCACTCAGGACTATCCGAATATTTGTGACCACATTGACTGCCAAACGTCACACTTCCTTGTCCATCACCAGCTCCTGGAATTTACACAAACTCATGTTCATCAAGTTGGTGATGCCATCCAACCATCTCATCCTCTGCCCTTCTCTTCTCCTCCTGCCTTCAAATTTCCCAACATCAAGGTATTTTCCAATGAGTCAGTTGTTCACATCAGGTGGTCGAAGTATTGGAATTTCAGCTTAGCATCAGTCCTTCCAGTGAATATTGAGGACTGTTTTTCTTTAGCACTGATTGGTTTGATCTCTTGGCAGTCCAAGGGACTCACAAGAGTTTTCTCCAACACCACAGTTCAAAACTATCAATTCTTCAACACTCAGCTTTCTTTATAGTCCAATCCTCACAACCATACATGACTATTGGGAAAATATAGCTTTGATCAGATGGAATATTGTCGGCAAAGTACTGTCTCTGCTTTTTAATATGCCATCTAGGCTGTCATAGCTTTCCTTTCAAGGAGCAAGCATCTTTTAATTTCATGGCTGCAGTCACCATCTGCAGTGATTATGGAGCCCAAGAAAATAAAATCTGACACTGTTTCCATTGTTTCCCTCATCTATTTGCCATGAAATGATGGGACCAGATGCCATGATTTTACTTTTGTGAACGTTGAGTTTTAAGGCAGCTTTTTCACTCTCCACTTTCACATTCATCAAGAGGTTCTTTAGTTCTTCTTCACTTTCTACCATAATGGTGTGTCATTTGCATATCTAAGGTTATTGATATTTCTCCAGACAATCTTGATTCCAGCTTCTGCTTCATCCAGCATGGCATTGCACATGATGCAGTTTTCATATAAGTACATAAGCAGGGTGACAATATACAGCCTTGGCTACTTCTTTTCCAATTTGGAAACAGTCTGTTGTTTCATGTCCAGCTCTAACTGTTGCTTCTTGACCTGCATACAGATTTCTCTGGAGGCAAGTCAGGTGGTCTGCTATTCCCATCTCTAAGAATTTTCCACAGTTTTTTGTGATCCACAAAGTCAAAGGCTTTGGCATAGTCAATAAAGCAGAAGTAGATGTTTTCTTGAAACTCTCTTGCTTTTTTGATGATCCAACAGATGTTGGCAATTTGATCTCTGGTTTCTCTGGCTTTTCTAAATATAGTTTGAATATCTGGGAATTCACATACTGTTGAAGACTATCTTGGAGAATTTTGAGCTTGAGATGAGTGCAATTGTGTGGTAGTTTGAACATTCTTTGGATTGCCTTTCTTTGGGATTGGAATGAAATCTGACCTTTCCCAGTCCTGTAGCCATTGCTGAGATTTCTAAATTTGCTGGCATACTGAGTGCACTTTCACAGCATCATCTTTGAGGATTTGAAATAGCTCAGCTAGAATTCCATCACCTTCACTAGCTTTGTTGGTAGTGATTAACATTCCAGGATGTCTGAGTGATGACACCATCCTGATTATATGGGTCATGAAGATCTTTTTTGTGTAGTGCTTCTTGGGTATTCATGCCAGTTCTTCTTAATATCTTCTGCTTCTTTTTTTAGGTCCATACCATTTCTGTCCTTTCTTGAGCCCATCTTTGCATGAAATGTTCCCTTGGTATCTCTAATTTTCTTGAAGAGATCTTTAGTCTTTCCCATTCTATTATTTTCCTCTATTTCTTTGCATTGATCAGTGAGGAAGGCTTTCTTATTTCTTCTTGCTATTCTTTGGAACTCTGCATTCAGATGGGTGTTGTCTGAGTGATGACACCATCCTGATTATATGGGTCATGAAGATCTTTTTTGTGTAGTGCTTCTTGGGTATTCATGCCAGTTCTTCTTAATATCTTCTGCTTCTTTTTTTAGGTCCATACCATTTCTGTCCTTTCTTGAGCCCATCTTTGCATGAAATGTTCCCTTGGTATCTCTAATTTTCTTGAAGAGATCTTTAGTCTTTCCCATTCTATTATTTTCCTCTATTTCTTTGCATTGATCAGTGAGGAAGGCTTTCTTATCTCTTCTTGCTATTCTTTGGAACTCTGCATTCAGATGGGTGTATCTTTCCTTTTCTAATTTGCCTTTCCCTTCTCTTCTTTTTTCAGCTATTTGTAAAGCCTCCTCAGACTACCATTTTGCCTTTTTGCATTTCTTTTCATTGGAGATGTTCTTGATCATTGCCTCCTGTACAATTTCAGGAACCTCTGTCCATAATTCTTCAAGCCTTCTGTCTATCAGAACTAACCCTTGAATCTATTTGTCACATCCACTGTATAATCACAAGGGATTTCATTTAGGTCATACCTGAATGGTCTAGAGTTTTCCCCTACGTTTTTTCATTTAAGTCTGAATATTGGAAAAGTAAGTTCAAAGTCTGAGCCACTTTTAGCTCCTGGTCTTGTTTTTACTGACTGATTAGAACTTCTCCATCTTTGGTTGCAAAGAATAATATCAGTCGAATTTCAGTGTTGACCATCTGGGGATGTCCATGTGTAGAATCTTCTCTTATGTTGTTGGAAGAGGGTGCTTGCTCTGACCAATGTATTCTCTTGGCAAAACTCTGTTACCCTTTGCCCTGATTCATTTTGTACTCCAAGGCCAAATTTGCCTGTTACTTCAGGTATCTCTTAACTTCTTACGTTTGCATTCCAGTCCCCTATAATGAAAATGATATCTTTTTTTTTCAGTGTTAGTTGTAGAAGTTCTTGTAGGATTTCAGAGAATTGTTTAACTTCAGCTTCACTAGCATTAATGGTTGGGGCATAGACTTGGATTGCTGTGATATTGGGTGGTTTACCTTGGAAACGAACAGATCATTCTGTCCTTTTTGAGATGGCACCTAAGAACTGCATTTTGGAGTTTTTTGTTAACTATGAAGACTACTCCATTTCTTCTAAGCGATTCTTGCCCACAGTAGTAGATATAATGGTCATCTGAGTTAAATTTACCTATCCTAATCTCTTTTAGTTCATTGATTCATGAAATGTTGATGTTCACTCTTCCCATCACCTACTTGACCATTCCAATTTACCTTGATTCATGGACCTAACATTACCAGTTCCTATGCGATATTGTTCCTTACAGCAGACTTACTTCCATGACTTGTCACATCAACAACTGGGTGTTGTTTTATTTTGTCTCTGTCTCTTCTCTTTTTTTTTTTTTTTTTTGGAGTTATTTCTCCACTCTTCTCCAGTAGCATACTGGGCACCCACCAAACTGGAGAGTTCACCTTTCAGTGTCATATCTTTTTGCCTTTTCATACTGTTCTTCGGGTTCTCAAGGCAAGAATACTGAAGTGGTTTGCCATTCCTTTCTCCAGTGGACCACATTTTGTGAGAAATCTCCATCATGACCCATCCTTCTTGGGTGGCCCCACATGGCATGGCTCATGGTTTCACTGAATTAGACACGGCTGTGGTCCATGTGATCAGTCTGATTAGCTTTCTGTGATTTGTATTTTCATTCTGTCTGTCCTCTGAAGGATAAGGATAATAGGCTTAGGGAAGCTACCTGATGAGAGAGACTTACTGTGGGAAAAACTGGGTTTTATTCTGATGGGCAGACCCATGCTCAGTTCAGTTAGGTCACTCAGTTGTGTCCGACTCTTTGCAACCCCATGCACTGCAACACCCATGGCTTCCCTGTCCATCACCAACTCCCAGAGTTTACTCAAACTCATGTCCACTGAGTCAGTGATGCCATCCAACCATCTCATCCTCGGCCATCCCCTTCTCCTCCCACTTTCAATCTTTCCCAGCATCAGGGTCTTTTCCAATGAGTCAGTTCTTTGCATCAGTTGGTCAAAGTATTGCAGTTTCAGCTTCAGCATCAGTCCTTCCAATGAATATTCAGAACTTATTTCCTTTAGGATGGACTGGTTGGGTCTCCTTCTGTCCAAGGGTCTTCTCCAACATCACAGTTCAAAAGCATCGATTCTTTGACCCTCAGCTTTCTTTATAGTTCAACTCTCACATTATACATGACTACTGGAGAAACCATAGCTTTGGCTAGATGGAACTTTGTTGGCAAAGTAATGTTTCGCTTGTTAATAAGCTGTCTAGGTTGATCATAGCTTTTCTTCCAACGAGCAAGCCTCTTAATATCATGGCTGCAGTCACCATGCTCATGTTCAATAAATCTTTAATCCAATTTTCTGTTGATTGACCAGCCTGTGTTCCCTCCTGTTGTTTGACCTGAGACCAAATTATGGTGGAGGCAATGAAGATAATAGCGACCTCCTTCAAAAAATTCTGTGCATGCACTGCTGCACTCAGTGCCCCTGACCTTGTAGCAGGCCACTGCCAATCTTTGCCTCCACTGGAGACTCCTAGGCACTCACGGGCAAGTTTGGGTCAATCTCTTGAGGGGTCACTGTCCTTTTCTTCTGGGTCCTGGTGTGCACAAGGTTCTGTTTGTGCCCTCCAAAAGTCTGTTTCCCCAGTTCTTTGTAAGTTCTGGTGGTTCCATGTTGAGGTTGATGGAGAACTGCTCCAACTGGGTTTATGCCGCAGCCAGGTCCATTGCACTCAGAATCCCTGCCCCTGTGGCAGTGCACTGCTGACTCGTACCTCCACAGGAGACACTCAAACACTCAAAGGCAGGTCTGGCCGAGTCTCTCTCTCTCTCTCTCTCTCTGTCCTCTTTTTTTTTTTTCTTGGCAGATTTTTAATGGCAGCTTTACTTAATTCAGAGACTATGCATGGGCAGAGACTCATCTGCACACCAGATTCCTTCTCTCAACACTATCATAACAGCATTAATCCAAAAACCTGGTAGAAAACTATGATCTGGATTTTAAAAGCACACCTGAAAGGACTGTGAAATAAAGGGGAATAAGTATAATGTTTACTCAAAAATATCATGCCAAATTTTATCTTGTTCAATGCTAGTTTTCAAAGAAAGAAGCATTCTATTAGAATTGAAATTAAATGCTAGATATCTGCTTTGCCTTCTAATATAATTATGAAATAAAATAAGCTATAGTAAACATGGAAAACAAAATGAGATGAATAGACACTAGATACAGGACTTCTGTCTGTCTCAGTAGATTACTCATCTCATCCCTCCTCGAAATTATTGCATTTTTTCAACACATTCCCAATATTCTTAGATGCCTGATAGTTTTCTCTCACTCACTCAGGATTCAACTAAAATATATGATGAGATTACTCTCATTAATTTATCTAAATTTTATGTCTCTCCAAGTTTGTCCTAAGGTCACCTTGATTTATTTTACTCTTCCATATTTTATTGTTGAGTTTATTATCCCCCACCCTCAAGTAGAATGTTGACTTTAGGAGAGCAATTAATTGAGAGCTCCTGTTGCTTCACATTCTTTCCAGCATTTGGTTTTGTCAATGTTCTGGATTTTGGCTTTTCTAATAGTTGGAGGTCACCATTAACCCCACCATAGAGCTGCCAGAGCTTAAACAGGTCTGGGGAAACAGACTTTTGATGGGCACAAATAAAACCTTGTTTGCACCAGGACCCAGGAGAAAGGGGCAGTGATCCCACAAGAGACTGACCCAGACTTGCCCATGAATGTCCAAGAAAGATGTGGGTCAGCAGTGACCTCGTGCAGGGTTGAGGGCCTTGAGTACAGCAGTGCATGCACAGAACATTTTGAAGGAGGTTGCCATTATCTTTCTTACATTTACCAGAGTATTGACTCAGGTCAAATAACAGGGAGGGAACACAGCCCCACCCATCAAAAGAAAATTGGATGAAAGATTTACTGAGCATGGCCCCATCCTTCAGAACAAGACCCTGTTTCCCCCACAGTCAGGCTTTCTCATCAAGAAGCTTCCATAAACCTCTTATCCTTATCCATCAAAATGCACAGAGAATGAAAACTGCAATCACAGAAACCTAATCAAACTGATCACATGGACCACAGGCTTGTCTAGTTCAATGAAACCATGAGCTGTGTAGGGCTACCCAAGACAGACAGGTAATGGTGGAGAGTTCAGACAAAATGTGGTCCCCTGGAGAAGGGAATGGTAAACCATTTCAGTATTCTTGCCTTCAGAACCACATGAACAGTAAGACAAGGCAAAAAGATAGGACTCTAGAAGTTAAATTCCCAGGTCGGTAGGTGCCCAATATGTCACTGGAGAAGGGAGAAATAACTCCAGAAAGAGTGAAGAGATGGATCCAAAGCAAAACCAACACTCAGTTGTGGGTGTGACTGGTAATGGATATAAGGCCAATGCTGTAAAGAACAATATTGCTGGAATGTTAGGTTCATGAATCAAGGTATATTGAATGTGGTCAAACAGGAGATGGCAAGAGTGAATATCGACATTTTAGGAATCAGTGAAATAAAATGGACTGGATTGGGAAATCTAACTCAGATGACCATTATATCTATTACTGTGGGCAAGAGTCCCTTAGAAAAAATGGAGTAGCCCTCATAGTCAACAAGAGAGTCTGAAATGCAGTACTTGCATGCAATCTCAAAAATGACAGAATGATCTCTGTTCATTTCCTATCACAGTAATCCAAAACTTTCACTATCACAGTAACCCAAATCTAGGCTCCAACCAGTAAAGCTGAAGAAGCTGAAGTTGAACTGTTCTAAGAAGACCTTCTAGGACTAATACTGAAAAAAGATATCCTTTTCATTAGGGGGGACTGGACTTCAAAAGTAAGAAGTAAAAATATACCTGGAGTAGCAGGCAAATTTAGAATTGGAGTATAGAAAGAAGCAAGTCAAAGGCTAATAGAGTTTAGCCAAGAGAATGCACTGGTCATAGTACACACCCTCTTCCAAAAACACAAGAGAAGACTACACATGGACATAAGATGGTCAACAAGGAAATCAGATTTTTTATATCCTCTGCAGCCAAAGATGGAGAAGCACTATACATCCAGCACAAACAAGACTGGGAGCTGACTTTGGCTCAGATCATGAACTCCAAATTGCCAAATTCAGGCTTAAATTGAAGAAAGTAGGGAAAACCACTAGACCATTCAGGTATGACCTAAATCAAATACCTTATGATTATACAGTGGAAGTGAGAAATATATGCAAAGGATTAGATCTGATAGAGTGTGCCTGAGAAACTATGGAGAGTGGTTTCTAATGCTGTACAGGATGCAGGGATAAGACCATCCTCAATAAAAAGAAGTGCACAAAATGGTTTCCTGAGGAGGTCTTGCAAATAGCTGAAAAAAAAGAAGAGAAGGGAAAGGCAAATTAGAAAAGATAAGATACACCCATCTGGATTCAGAGTTCCAAAGAATAGCAAGGAGAGATAAGAAAGCCTTCTTCAGTGATCAATGCAAAGAAATAGAGGAAAACAATAGAATGGAAAACACTAGAGGTCTCTTCAAGACAATTAGAGACACCAAGGGAACATTTCATGCAAAGATGGACCCAATAAAGGACAGAAGTGGTATGGGCCTAACAGAAGCAAAGATACTAAGAAGAACTGGCAAGAATACCCAGAAGCACTATACAAAAAAGATCTTCACAACCTAGATAACCATGATGGTGTGATCACTCACCTAGAGCCAGACATCTTTGAATGTGAAGTCGTGGGCCTTAGGAAGCATCATTATGAACAAAGCTAGTGGAGGTAATGGAATTCCAGCTGAGCTATTTCAAATCCTCTAAGATGATGCTGTGAAAGTGATGCACTCAATATGCCAGCAAATTTGGAAAACTCAGCAGTGGCTACAGAACTGGAAGAGGTCAGTTTTCATTCCAATCCCAAAGAAAGGCAATGCCACAGAATGTTCAAACTACCACACAATTGCACTCATCTCACACAGTAGCAAAGAAATACTCAAAATCCTCCAAGATAGGCTTCAAAAATATGTGAATTGTGAACTTCCAAATGTTCATGCTGGATTTAGAAAAGGCAGAGGAACCAAAGATCAAATTGACAACATCCACTGCAACAACCACTTCTGCTTATTGACTATGCCTGTGCTTTTGACATTGTGTGGGTCATAAAAACTGTGGAAAATTTTAAGGAGATGGGGATACCAGAACACATTGTCTGCCTCATGGGAAATCTGTATTCAGGTCAATAAACAACAGTTAAAGCTGGACATGGAACAATAGACTGGTCCAAGTTGGGAAAGGAGTAGTCAAGGCTATGTATTGTCAACCTGCTTATGCACTTATATGAAGACTACATGATATGAAATGCTGGGTTGGATGAAGCAAAAGCTAGAATCAAGAATTTGGGGAGAAATATCAATAACCTCCCATATGTAGGTGACACCACCCTTATGGCAGAAAGCAAAGAAGAACTTAAGAGCCTCTTGATGAGTGAAAGAGGAGAGTGAAAAAGATAGTTTAAAACTCAACATTCAGAAAACTAAGATCATGGCATCCTTTCCCATCATTTCATGGCAAATAGATAGGGAAAGAATGGAAACAGTGACAAACTTTATTTTTTTTCTGGGGGTGGGGGTAGGGGCTCCAAAATCACTGAAGATGATGACTGCAGCCCTGTAATTAAAAGGCACTTGCTCCTTAGAAGAAAAGCTATGCCCAACCTAGACAGCATATTAAAAAGCGGAGACCTTATTTTAACAACAAATGTCTCTAGCCAAAGCAAAGCTCTGCTTTTTCCAGTATTCATGTATGCATGTTAGAGTTGGACTATAAAGAAATCTGAGCACTGAATAATTGATGCTTTTGAACTGTGGTGCTGGAGAAAACTCTTGAGAGGACCTTGGACTGCAAGGAGACCAAAGCAGTCAATCCTAAAGAAATTCAGTCTTTGAATATTCATTGAAAGGACTGATGCTGAAGCTGAAGCTCCAATAATTTGGCCACCTGATGCAAAGAACTGACTCATTGGAAAAGACCCTGATGCTGGGAAAGATTGAAGGCGAGAGCAGAAAGGGACGGCAGAGGATGAGATGGTTGAAATGTATCACCTACTCGATGGACATGAGTTTGAGCAAGACCTGGAAGTTGCTGATGGACAGGGAAGCCTGGCATAGTGCAGTATATGGGGTCACAAAGAGTCAGACACAAGTGAGTGACTGAAATGAACTGAACTAAGATTTTGAGGGTGGTATATCGCTGTTATTTTATTCTATATTCCCCTAGCACATAATGTAGAACACTTTTTCATACATAACTATTTTTAAATGTACTTTTTATATAATTGGTTTGAATAAGTCAAGATTCTCCTTTTGTACCTGAGCTTCTTGATCCTCATGAGCTGACTTGATCTCATTATTATCAATTGATAAAATCTTTAATTCTAAATTTATCTTCCTCATTACCTTCTTATAGATAAGAACCGTTTTCTTTAATGCTTTAATATTTTATTGCAATTCAATTAGGAAATGTTTTTAAAACATGGACTTAATCAGATAGATTTTTTTTTTTTGGATTGCCTTTCTAACTCTTAAGAAGAAATGATGTTTGTAAAAGTTAAGTGAAAGGAAATATTTTAATGCTTAATGTAGTTTCTGACATGGAATGTGTGACCATTGATTGGGAACTTTTATACTTAGCATAGCTGTCAAATCCCTCATCATCATGAATTCCAACATTTCCATCATCACAATGGGGTTTTTTACAGTTCCAAATTTTAACTTGCTAAAAAGTTTCCTACCACATTCTGGCCCCACTTCTTATATCATTGAGCTAAGGGTTTCATCTTTATTAATAAGACATGTCATATGTCTTCAGATTCTGTGCCTTGTTCTCACATGAATCAGAATTCTGTCACGGTGTCCAGTGTGATAAGCCTTGACAGCCTCCGTGTTGCTCCTGATTCTTCTGGTAGAGAAAGATGGCCCGCATACCTATTAGCCATTCCAGCTATCCATCTAACCCTCACAAAGCTACAGGTTACTTAAAACTGTCACTCATTCTTTGAGAGTTAAAGATTTTCCACTGCTGTCTGGGAATCCTCATCAGTGTCCATCTGTTTCAGAAATTTCAGATTTATGTTCCATTGATGGAGCCTTGGGCTTCCCTGGAAGCTCAGCTGGTAAAGAATCAGCCCGCAATGCAGGAGACCCAGGTTTGTTTCCTGGGTCAGGAAACTCTCTTGGAGAAAGGATAAGCTACCCACTCCAGGATTCTTGGGCTTCCTTGGTGGCTCAGACAGTAAAGAATCTGACTGAAAAGCAGAAGACCTGGGTCCAATCCCTGGGTTGGAAAGATCTGCCGAAGGAGGGCATAGCAAGGCACTTAGCATTCTTGCCTGAATAATCCCCATGGGCAGAGGAGACTGGTGGTCTGCAGTCTGTGGGGTTGCAGAGTTGGACACAACTGAAAGACTAAGCACACACAGAGATTTTCATTATTTCAGAAAGAGTTACTTAGCTGTTCTGTTTTTTCAACTCTATAACCCAATCCATGTTTCAAAGCAAACTTAGAAGTACACAGAATATTGTTCCCTACATTTCTCCTTGATTTGGGCTCAAATCACATTTTCATAATTTATTAGCTGTACAATTTTGAGCATTTACTCTCTTCTATTTTTCTCTGATATCTGTAAAAAGCAGATATGATGTTTTCTATCTTCAAAGTTTGTGGCAAGGATTAAATGAATTTTTAGTGCTAAATTGCCCCAGTTATGTCTGACTCTTTGCCTCCTCATGGACTGTAGCCCAACCAGGCTCCTTTGTCCAGCCATTCTCCAGGCAATACTGGAGTGTGTTGCCATGCCCTCCTCCAGTGGATCTTCCTGACACAGGGATCCAACTCACATCTCTTATGTCTCCTGAACTGGTAGGTGAGTTCTTCAACACTAGAGCTACCTGTGAAGCCCAATAGATCTGAAAGATCTTGTCAAATAATTAGAACAGGAAAAAAGAAACAAGCATATCTTCTCTGGACTCTGCCTGGAACCAGGAAATACTTGCAACAACTTTTCACCTTTTTAACTTTACTTCCTCACCTCTCCCTCTTTGTTGCATGAAAGAAACTCGTCCAAACCCAGGAAAGATGGTTCTTTGGGACCTTAGTCCACTGTCTTGTCAATCTGGTGGCTTTCCCACTAAAGTGTCTCTTTCTTGCCCCCAACAACTTGTCTTTCAATTTACTGGCCTGTTGTGCAGTGAGCAGAACAAGCTTGAACTCAGTAACACTTTCTCACTCATACAGCCAGCCTGCAGCAATTTGTCGGCAGTATTAGTGTTCTTGGCAATTAATTGCCTCATTGTCTCCTGTTCCAGGTAATTTGATCTCTGACTGTAGTTCTCTGGATTTCCTGTCTCTCCAAATTTTAGGGTGCAGCTTCCCTGAAATTTCAATTTTCTTATTGATCCAAAAACAGTCACTGATTTTCAGATTATTTTACTATTTATTCTTGAAAAAAGTAGAGTAATAACATATAAGCTCTTTAAATATTGGAGCTGAAACTGGAAGTTCTCTGTCATCTTTGTAAATGGTATTTAAACATTATCTGGAAGTGATTTTTAAAAAGACAATTTTTTAAAAGCAGTTTTAGGTTTACAGTAAAATTCAAAGGAAATTATAGAAATTTTACCTATATCCTCTCTTCCCTCAAAACAAGTATAGTCTCACCTATTATCAACATCCCCCACCAGGGTGGGACATTTGCTTAAACTGATGAACCTACATCAGTTGTAGGTTCATCATAATCACCACAATTGACACATCATAATAACCAAAATTTTGATGGTTAATGTTTACTCTTGTATATTCTGTGGATTTTTGAGAGATATAAAATGAAATGTATGCATCCTTGTGATATCATACAGAATATTTTCACTGCCCTTAAAATCCCCATGCTCTAACTATTTATCACTCTCTCTATTACTTGCAAGTATTTTATAAATAAATGTTCATACTGTGGTCCTATAATTCAGCTATCATCATAAAAACAGGCACTAAAGTATTCCATTTCTGAAATGCTTCAAATTATGCATCAATTTATTTGCTGATTTATAACTTATTTAAATTCATTCTACTTAAAAAATAATGCTTCAATGATTCAGTTTTCTGATGAATATTTTCATAAAGCATTTGTCCATTCTCATTATACAGTCATCAGAAAAGTATATTTGTCATCCTGAGGCAATTTTTTTTTAACTTAATAAAAGTAAATTATAAAAAAAAAAAGTCAGTCAGTCCCACAAATATCCTTCTAGCAAGGGTTGTACATATTTGTCTTGTTCAGATATTTTTCAAATAAAATGAAACAATTGAGGAAAACATGTTTGGGTAACAGCTGCTTTCTTCAACTTGTATAGTTTGAAACAAATTGTTGCTAGAGTATTTCCCATTAATTATCCCCATTGTGTGTAAATTATTCTGAATACCCAATGCATTTTATTCTACATTCTCTCATTAAAACCAAGCAGCCAAAGTTTGTGGGCCATCATTTTCTATACTACATTTAATATGCAAACTAATTTTGAAAGGCATGAGACACCTGCACTACAGTTTTCAAAAGCATTTGCATAATAAATATAGTACAGACTTAAAGCTTGCCTTGTAGAGGACAATGATAGATGTGTAAGCAGTTTTGTGTGAGAGTCCTGCATAACAAAATTTGCTTCAGAGTTGAATTTCAGGGTTGAGGTAGGACAAGCAATCTATTATAGGATAAACATTTTATGTAAGCAAACATCTTATATTAAAGCACCCAAGGCTTATTCTCAATGCAAACAGGGAACTATTTTTCTTCTATCAACAAATCTTTAGATTCTCTATTTGAATATGTGTCTGGCTCAAGCTTGAAGATGAGAGCATGTAGCCTCTGTTCAACATGGCAAGAGGAAGATCATTAAATTCTGATATAGTACTTTTTGCATTTAGTTTGTTGATCATGTTTGCTGTTATTAATCTCCCTGAAAATTGTATCAGATGGTTTTGTGTGTATATGATTGCATGGACATAAATATTAATAAACAAATAACAAAATGTAACTTTATCAATAGGAAAATAATCCAGTCTATAAACTTAAACATACCTAATACCTAACTTTCTGGAATAGTTCAGGAGAAAACTTTCTCTCAAAAGAGATTTGTAAAGTGATTGGCTTGTAATTCAGAGATATATTAACTCTATTTCTATAAGCACTGAATACCTGAAATAAATTATAAATAATGCCCTACATCTGACTAATGGTAATCCTGCTGCTGCTGCTGCTAAGTCGCTTCAGTCATGTCCGACTCTATGAGACCTCACAGACGGCAGCCCACCAGGCTCCCCCATCCCTGGGGTTCTCCAGGCAAGAACACTGGAGTGGGTTGCCATTTCCTTCTCCAATGCATGAAAGTGAAAATGAAAGTGAAGTTACTCAGTCGTGTCCGACCCTCAGCGACCCCATGGACTGCAGCCTTCCAGACTCCTCCGTCCATGGGATTTTTCCAGGCAAGAGTAATGGAGTGGGGTGCCATTGCCTTCTCCGATGGTAATCCTAGGTAAATTATAAATTATAACCCAGAAAAATGCCTGAGAAAACATTTTCTTTTCCAGAATAATGCCTGCATATAATATAATTTATTGATGTATTACAATTGGAGAATCATCATAAAACAGAAGTGTATTTCCACTAGTTATCTCTTAGAACTTCCAAAAATAAAATGCCCAACAAGAATACCACAATGGTCAGAAGAAGAAAAATGAAAGGATATTATTTTATGGTTCTTATTTGATGGCAGATTATGATGAGTTAAAGATCCATACTATCAGCTCTAAAGAAAAAAAGAGCAAAAAGTTTGTATGATTTCTTTTTAGAATTCACATAAAGCAATATAATACCATATTTCTCTTTCTCTGTCTGATTTACTTCACTCAGTTTGACAATATCCAGGTTCATCTGTATTATTTTATTGACTTTCACTCAGCTACTTTAATCAGAGCAGTACTTGCCTTAAAAATTCCATAATAACTGAACTCATTTTTTTTTAGCACTTTCAAAGGATTTTATTTGAGAGATATTTCACAAAAGTAAAAGTAAAAGAAAATCATAGTAACTGAGTCAAGCAAATCTACTTAAGCAACTATGATACACATTAAAATTAAATAAATGATTTGCTTATAAAGAATTGCAAGCAGTACAGGAGGACTAGTTTCTATTCCTGAGTTGGAACGATCCCCTGGAGAAGGGAAAGTCTACCCACTCCAGTGATCTGGCCTGGAGAATTGCATGGACTGTATAGTCTAGGAGGTCACAAAGAATTAGACATGACTCCAAAATCACTGCAGGTGGTGACTGCAGCCACAAAATTAAAAGAAGCTTACTCCTTGGAAGGAAGGTTATGACCAACCTAGATAGCATATTCAAAAGCAGAGACATTACTTTGCCGACTAAGGTCCATCTAATCAAGGCTATGGTTTTTCCAGTGGTCATGTATGGATGTGAGAGTTGGACTGTGAAGAAAGCTGAGCAATGAAGAATTGACGCTTTTGAACTGTGGTGTTGGAGAAGACTCTTGAGAGTCCCTTGGACTGCAAGGAGATCCAACCAGTACATCCTAAAGGAGATCAGCCCTGGGTGTCCATTGGAAGGAATGATGCTAAAGCTGAAACTCCAATACTTTGGCCACCTCATGAGAAGAGTCGACTCGTTGGAAAAGACCCTGGAAAAGACCCCCTGGAGGGATTGGGAGTAGGAGGAGAAGGGGACGACAGAGGATGAGACAGCTGGATGGCATCACCGACTTGATGGACATGAGTTTGGGTAAACTCTGGGAGTTGGTGATAGACAGGGAGGCCTGGCGTGCTGCGATTCATGGGGTCTCAAAGAGTTGGACACGACTGAGCAACTGAACTGAACAGAACAACTTTCAGTTTCGCTTTCTGTCCACCAAGGATCCTAACTCATAAATTAATGATTGATTTGCTGGGTCAGAAAGATGCTCTTTTGAAAAAGGGAGGAGTAAACATAGATTAGAAATGATTATTAAAAGTACGATTACAAGTAAACATAGATTACAAATGAATTTTTAGAACATTTTGTAGTTTGAAAAAGAAGAAATTTATATTTTGGACCATAGAGATTGACTTTGGTGACTGAAAGACAAAATAGTTCAGAGATATGATGAAGTTAGCAAAAAAATTATTTTTAAAAAAGAGAAGAGAGAAAAAAATAGATTTGTATAACGCTGCTGCTGCTGCTAATTTGCTTCAGTCGTGTCCGACTCTGTGACCCCATAGATGGCAGCCAACCAGGCTCCCCATCCTTGGGATTCTCCAGGCAAGAACACTGGAGTGGGTTACCATTTCCTTCTCCAATGCATGAAAGTGAAAAGTAAAAGTGAAGTCGCTCAGTCGTGTCCGACTGGTAATGACCCTATGGACTGCAGCCTACCAGGCTCCTCTGTCCAAGGGATTTTCTAGGCAAGAGTACTGGAATGCGGTGCCATTGCCTTCTCCAGATTTGTATAATAGAAGCTACTATTTTTCTTAAAATATAAGATGTTTAAAGCTGAATAATTTTAAAATAAAATTTAAAATTGAACAGTTTTTAAAAATAAAATATCAGTAATATTCAGAGATATTAAGTAATCAACACATCTCCACTTTATCTCACATTGAATAAGCCTGGCTTCAAAGGCAATATTACATTGGAAATTAACCTTGCTATAGGAAAATAACAGTGGTCAAATCTGACATTTGGCATTTCAACAAGAAAGGAGCTGGGGGATAATTGCATAAGCAGATTTCCTTTACTCTGTCTCATGCTGAATAAAAGCCACACTGGCCACTGTCGTTTGTGGCTATATGGAATGTATATTTGAATTTTATCAGGAGTTTCTCCAATCTGTCATGAACTCTTAGATTTAGAGTATGCTGATTAGACTAATTATTTAATTAATATTTTTCTTTTGGTATTTTCTTTTTCCCATGTAAATAAAAACACTACTAAGAAATGTAGCAACCAAACAGTAAGAAAATAACTTAAAGATCTAAATAATTTTTCTACAGCAAATTTCATATACTTAAATGATGACAATGCAAGAGCATTTCATGTATGTTATTAATATTTAATCATTTCAGAATCTTTGTTTTTGTCCACCAGTAATAAACACTATCTGTAAGATCATGACACAATATTGGAGCCACTTTCATTGTACCTTCATGACTACACAGTATAGCAAAAGATTATGCTAAGTAAGGTAAAAAATATGGCCTGACACCATAAATACAATATTCATTTTAAATAAATAAAGATATTCTATTGAAACAGTGATAAATATCAAATCATTTCAGATCAGTTCAGTTGCTCAGTCATGCCTGACTATTTGCGACCCCATGGACTGTAGCACTCCAGGCTTCCTTGTCTATCAACTTGCAGAGATTGCTCAAACTCTCAAAGTCCATCAAGTAGGTGATACATTTCATCCTCTATCATCCTCTTCTCCTTCTGCCTTCAATCTTTCCCAGGATCAGGGCTTTTTCCAAGGAGTCCATTATTTGCATGAGGTGGCCAAAGTATTGGAGTTTCAGTTTCAGCATCAGTCCTTCCAATGAATATTCAAGGACTGATTTCCTTTAGGATTGACTGGCTTGATCTCCTTGCAGTCCAAGGGCCTCTCAAGAGTCTTCTCCAAAACCAGAGTTCAAAATCATCAATTTTTCAGCTTTCTGCTTTCTTTATAGTTTAACTCTCACATCCATACATGACTACTGGAAAAACCATAGGTTTGACTAGATGGACCATTGTTGGCAAAGCAATGTCTCTGCTTTTTGATATCTGTGTAGGTTGGGCATAGCTTTTCTTCCAAGGAGCAACCATATTTGGATATCATGACTGCACTCACCATCTGCAGTGATATTGGAGTCCAAGAAAATAAAATTTGTCACTGTTTCCAAAGATTCCCCATCTTTTGCCATGAACTGATGGGACCAGATGCATGATCTTAGTTTTCTAAATGCTGAGTTTTAGACCAGCTTTTTCACTCTCCTTTTTCACTATCATAAAGAGGCTCTAAAGTTTCTCTTCACTTTTTGTCATAAAGATGTTGTCATCTGAGTATGTGAGAGTGTTTATCTTTTTCCTGGCAATGTTGATTCCAGCTAATGCTTCATCCAGCTGAGAATTTCACATGATGTACTCTGCATATAAGTTCAATAAACAGGGTGACAAAATATATAGACTTGACTACTCCTTTCCTGATATGGAACCAGTCTGGTGGTACATATCCAGTTCTAACTGTTGCTTCTTGAGCTGCATACAGATTTTTCACAAGGCAGGTAAGGTGGTATTCCCATCTCATTAAACATTTTCCACAGTTTATTCTGATCCACACAGTCAAAGGAATAGGCGTAATCAATAAAAAAGAAGTAGATGTTTTTCTGGAATTCTCATGCTTTTTGATGATCCAGTGGATGTTGGAAAATTTAACTCTGGTTCCTCTGCCTTTTCAAAATCCAGCTTGAACACCTGGAAGTTAGTTTATCTACTGTTGAAGCCTGGCTCAAATTTTGAACATTGCTTTGCTAGCATGTGAGATGAGTGCAATTGTGCTAGAGTTCGAACATTCTTTGGCATTGCCTTTCTTTGGCATTGGAATGAAAACTGATATTTACCAGGCCTATGGCCACTGCTGAGTTTTCCAATTTTCCTGGCATATTGAATGCAGCACCTTCACAGCATCATCTTTTAGGATTTGAAGTAGCTCAGCTGGAATTCCATCACCTCCACTAGCTTTGCTTGCAGTGATGCTTCCTAAGTCCCGCTTGACTTCACATTCCAGGATGTCTGGCTCTATGTGATGATCACACCACTGTGATTATCTGGGTCATGAAAATCTTTTCTGTATAGTTCTTCTGTTTATTTTTGCCCCCTTTTCTTAACATCTTCTGCTTCTATTTGGTCCATAAAATTTCCTGTTCTTTATTGTCCGATTTTGGCATGAAATGTTCCCTTGGAATCTCTAATTTCCTTGAGATCTCAATTCTTTCCCAGCCTATTTTTTTCCTTCTTTGCTTGCAGTGATGCTTCCTAAGGCCCGCTTGACTTCACATTCCAGGATGTCTGGCTCTATGTGAGTGATCACACCACTGTGATTATCTGGGTCATGAAAATCTTTTTTGTATAGTTCTTCTGTTTATTTTTGCCCCCTTTTCTTAACATCTTCTGCTTCTATTTGGTCCATAAAATTTCTGTTCTTTATTGTCCAATTTTGGCATGAAATGTTCCCTTGGAATCTCTAATTTCCTTGAGATCTCAATTCTTTCCCAGCCTATTGTTTTCCTCTATTTCTTTGCATTGTTCACTAAGGAAGTCTTTCTTATCTCTCCTTGCTCTTCTTTGGAGCTCTGCAATCAGATGGGTATATCTTTCCTTTTCTCCTTTGCCTTTCACTTCTCTTTTATTTCTCAGATATCTTTACAGCCTTGTCAGACAACCATTTTGCCTTTTTGCATTTCTTTTTCTTGGGGATGATCTTGATCACTGCCTCCTGTACAATATCACAAACCTCTATCCATAGTTCTTCAGGCACTCTGTCTATTACATCTAATCCCTTGAATCTGTTTGTCACTTCCACTGTATAATAATAAGGGATTTGATTTGGGACATACCTGAATGGTCTAGTGTGTTTCCTTACTTTCTTCAATTTAAGTCTGTATTTGGCAATAAAGGGTTCATGATCTGAGCCACAGTCATCTCCCAGTCTTGTTTTGCTGACTGTATAGAGTTTCTCCATCTTTGGCTGCAAAGAATATAATCAATCTGATTTCAATATTGACTATCTGGTGATGTCCATGTGTAGAGTTATGTCTTATGTTGTTGGGAAAGGGTGTTTGCTATATCCAGTGCATTCTCTTGGCAAAACTCTTTTAGCCTTTGCTCTGCTTTATTTTAACAGAGGATAATATGGGAATATAGTTATTTTTAAACTTATTTGTATGTCTGAGCAACTGTATTAGAATCTCAAGTTACTCTACTGTAGTTTGGCACTGAATCTAATAGTTTGTATGTTTTGGTTAGTGAGTGGCAACTCTCAGGGTAGCTGTTGCATCAAGTAATCATTATCCTATCACCTAGGATATTCTATTACTATTTGCATAAAATTGAAATGCCATGCCCTTTGGCACAAGAAAGAGCTTGCTCAGATTGTCCTATATTTCCCAAAGCATCCAATACTACTACTCTCATGTGCCCTGTATATTGGCTTTTTTTTTTTAGTATCTTATAGCATCTTTAACATCTTGAACTTTGTAGAATTTCTATCTAAAAACGGCCAACTCTTTGTGACCCCATAGACTGCAGATTGCCAGCCCTTTACTATCTCCTGGAGTTTCCTCAAATTCATATCTATTGAGTCAGTGACACTTCTTACATTACCTTATTCTATTTTATCTACATCACTCATCTCTACTTGAATAGTATTTTTTTAAGAAAAATATTTTTACTCACCAGAGAGAAAGCAGCCAAAGAATGAGGTTTCACATACCTTTACCATGCATGTAAAAATGGTGCTTAGTATATAGTAGATATTCAATAAATGTTTGGCTAAGTATTTCTTAGCTATTCTAACATTTTAAGATTTTAGAAGTTTATAACAATTTGTTAAATTTGTAATATTAATTCAATTGTTAAAGTTTGGGATTTTTTTTCAAACCCTGGAAATATATACAAAAAATTTGTATTAAAAATATATTGAAAAGAACTGTTTCACTCATAGATGGACCACTGTGTTTGAAATATTCTGATATCTTTCTGGAAAAAATAATCATCGTGTAGTCATGCCCACATACTTTGTAGTTTAAAGTAGACCAAAAAGAGATTCCTTACCCTGAAGCATCTACAAAGCAACTTAGGATATATTAATTATGCCTACAATATATTATGTGCAAATAGGCTGAAAGCCAGTTGATTTTTAGTCTAATAGAAAAGTAGTTTCAAATCTATGAAAAATAGTTATAAAGATGAATATCAATAAAATTCTTGAAGATAGTTATTAGCTAGGAAACTTTAGAAAATAGAATAAAATTCACTTTAAAATTTCAGTTAAAGAATATTAGTAATAAAAAATGTGGATGAAATTTACATGCAAAAAGTTTTAATCCAAACATGCCAGGTAAAACTTACATATATAAAACATAAATATGTTTGCATGCATGGCCATTCTTAAAAAATCTGAGTGCAATACACAATTCTTTTCTATATTATGTTCATAGACTCAACATGTAAATAATTTTCAATATATTGCAATGAAGTAATTTATTAAACCTGAAAGTATATCTGTATCAGAAATAATGGAACTTTAAACAGAAACTAGGAGGCCTGAATAACCTGGATGTGTAATATGATAGAACAAACCCTATTCCATGGTGGATCTATTTCTTTCACTTTAACCTGTGTGCTTTTCTGTGGCCAGTGTTTAGTCATACTACCTCTGCATCTTCTGTAAAAGAATGCTCCTATAGCTTGAAATACACAGGAGAGCCCATTATCTAGACCTTACCTGTATAAGTATAACACTCTTCCGTTCGTATACAGACAAAAAACTGCAGAACAGAAAAGCATTTAACTTTTTGGAAGTTTACAGAACATCATGACCTGAACCTAGTGGACAGATACAAGAACAAAGGATTCTGACACCAAGAAATTTACAGCAACCAAACACACCTCCTTCCCTTTTAGGATAAAAGAAGCTGAATTTTAAGTTGGTAATGATGGTTCTTTACCATGTATGGATATGAGAGTTGGACTATAAAGAAGGCTGAGCACCAAAGAATTGATGGTTTTGAACTGTGGTTTTGGAGAATCCTCTTGAGAATCTCTTGGACTGCAAGGAGATCCAATCAGTCCATCCTAAAGGAGACCAGTCTTGAGTGTTCATTGGAAAGACTGATGCTGAAGCTGAAGCTCCAATACTTTGGCCACTTGATGAGAAGAACTGACTCACTGGAAAAGACCCTGACGCTGGGAAAGACTGAAGGCGAGGGGAGAATGGGATGACAGATGTTGAGATGGTTGGATGGCATCACCAACTCAATGGACTTGGGTTTGGGTGGACTCTGGGAGTTGGTTATGGACAAGGAGGCCTGGTGTGCTGCAGTCCATGGGGTGGCAAAGAGTCAGACATGACTGAGAGACTGAACTGAACTGAAAGATCATTCTCTAAGACAGTAGTCTGTCTTTCTGGCGATGGTTTTCTGAATATAGATGTTATTCCTTGCCCCAGCAACCCTTGTCCCAATTTATTGGTCTGTCCTTTAGTAAGCAAAATGAGTTTGGACTCAGTAACTGATGTGCTGAAGATCTATGCGTATGTGCATACTAAGTCATTTCAGTCCTGTCCAACTCTTTGTGAACCCATGGACTATAGCCCACAAGGGTCCTCTGTCCTTGGGATTCTCCAGACAAGAATACTAAAGTGGGTTGCCCTGCCCTCCTCCAAGGGATCTTCCCAACCCAGAGATTGGATCTGCTACTCAGATCAGCATTTTCAGGTGAGTATTTATTTATTTATTTAAATTGGAGGCTAATTACTTTACAATATTGTAGTGGTTTTTGCCATACATTGAAATGAATCAGCCATGGATGTACATGTATTCCCCATCCTGAATCCCCCCTCCAAACTCCCTTCCCATCCCATCTCTCTGGGTAATCCCAGGGCACCAGCCTGAGCACCCTGTCTCTTGCATTGAGCCAAGACTAGCAATACGTTTCACATATGATAATATACATGTTTCAGTGCTATTCTTTCAGGTCATCCCACCCTTGCCCTCTTCCACAGAGTCCAATAGACTGTTCTATACATCTGTGTCTCCTTCACTGTCCCACATATAGGGTTATCATTACCATCTTTCTAAATTTCATATATATGTGTTAGTATACTGTATTGGTGTTTTTCTTTCTGGCTTACTTCACTCTGTATAATAGGCTACAGTTTCATCCACCTCATCTGAGATGATTCAAGCGTATTTTTTTTTAATGGCTGAGTAATACTCCATTGTGTATATGTACCACAGCTTTCTTATCCATTCATCTGCTGATGGACATCTAGGTTGCTTCCATGTCCTGGCTATTGTAAACAGTGTTGTGATGAATATTGGGGTACACGTGTCTCTTTCAATTCTAGTTTCCTCGGTGTGTATGCCCAGCAGTGGGATTGCTGGGTCATAAAGCAGTTCTGTTTCCAGTTTTCTTAAGGAATCTCCACACTTTCTCCATAGTGGCAGTATTAGTTTTCATTCCCACCAACAGTGTAAGAGGATTCCCTTTTCTCCACACCCTCCCCAGCATTTATTGCTTGTAGATTTTTGGATAGCAGCCATTCTGACCGGCGTGATATGGTACCTCATTGTGGTTTTGATTTGCATTTCTCTGATAGTGATGTTGAGCATCTTTTCATGTGTTTGTTAGCCATCTGTATGTCTCCCTTGGAGAAATGCCTATTTAGTTCTTTGGCCCATTTTTTGACTGGGTCTTTTATTTTTCTGGAATAGAGCTGCAGGAGTTGCTTGTATATTTTTGTGATTACTTCTTGATCAGTTGCTTCATTTGCTATTATTTTCTTCCATTATGTAGGCTCTCTTTTCACCTTGCTTATAGTTTCCTTCGTTGTGCAAAAGCTTTTAAGTTTAATTAAGTCCCATTTGTTTATTTTTGCTTTTGTTTCCAATATTCTGGGAGGTGGGTCATAGACGATCCTGCTGTGATGCATGTCGGAGACAGTTTTGCTTATGTTCACTTCTAGGAGTCTTATAGTTTCTTGTCTTACGTTTAGATCTTTAATCCATTTTGAGTTTATTTTTGTGTATGATGTTACAAAGTGTTCTAGTTTCATTCCTTTACAAGTGGTTGACCAGTTTTCCCAGCACCACTTGTTAAAGAGATTGTCTTTTCTCCATTGTATATTCTTGCCTCCNCCAGAATACTGGAAATAAAAGCAAAAATAAACAAATGGGACCTAATTAAAATTAAAAGCTTCTGCACAACAAAGGAAAATCTTTTGTTTCTTTTGCATTTATTTCTGCCCTAATTTTTAAGATTTCTTCCCTTCTAAGCCTGAGGTTTTTCATTTTTTCCTTTTCTAGTTCCTTTAGGTGTAGTGCTAGGTTATTTCTTGTTTCATGAGGTAAGCCTTTATTGCTATGAACCTTCCCCTTAACACCTCTTTTACAGTGTCCCATAATGGGCTTTAGTTGTTGTGTTTTCATTTTCATTCATTTTATGCATATTTTGATTTCTTTTTTTTTATTTCTTCTGTGATTTTTTGGTTATTCAGCAGCATGTTGTTTAGCCTCTATATGCTGGAATTTTTAATAGTTTTTTTTTTTTTCTTCCCTGTAATTGGCATCTAATCTTACTGAATTGTGGTCAGAAAAGGTACTTGGAATGATTTTAATTTTTGTGAATCTACCAAGGCTGATTTATGGCCCAGGATGTGATCTATCCTGGAGAAGATTCTGTGCACTTCATAAAAAGGTGAAATTTATTGTTTTGAGGTGAAATGCTCTATAGATATTAATTAGGTATAACTGGTCTATTGTATCATTTCAAGTTTGTGTTTCCTTGTTAATTTTCTGTTTAGTTGATCTATCCATAGGTGTGAATGGGATGTTAAAGTCTCACACTATTATCATGTTATTGTTAATTTCCCCTGTCATACTTGTTACCATTGGCCTTACATATTGTGGTGCTCCTATGTTTGGTGCATGTATATTTATAATTGTTATATCTTCTTGGATTGATCCTTTGATCATTATGTAGTGTCCTTCTTTGTCTCTTTTCACAGCCTTTATTTTAGCCTATTTTATCTGATATGAGTATTGCTACTTCTGCTTTTTTTGGTCTCCATATGCATGAAATATCTTTTTCCAGCCCTTCACTTTCAGTCTGTATGTATCCCTTGTTTTGAGGTGGGTCTCCTGTAGACAGCAAATGTAGGGGTTTTGCTTTTTTATCCATTCAGCCAGTCTTTGTCTTTTGGTTGGGGGCATTTAAGCCATTAACATTTAAGGTAATTATTAATAAGTATGATCCCTTTCCCATTTACTTTGTTGTTTTGTGCTCAAGTTTATATACCCTTTCTGTGTTTCCTGCCTAAAGATCCTTTAGCATTTGTTGAAGAGCTGGTTTGGTAGTACTGAATTCTTTAAGCTTTTGCTTATCTGTAAAGCCTCTGATTTCTCCTTCATATTTGAATGAGATCCTTGCTGGGTACAGTAATCTGGGTTGTAGGTTTTTCTCTTTCATCACTTTAAGTATGTCCTGCCATTCCCTTCTGGCCTGAAGAGTTTCTATTGAAAGATCAGTTGTTATCCTTATGGGAATCCCCTTGTGTGTTATTTCTTGTTTTTCCCTTGCTGCTTTTAATATTTGTTCTTTGTGCTTGATCTTTGTTAGCTTGATTAATATGTGTCTTGGGGTATTTCACCTTGGGTTTATCCTGTTTGGGACCACTGGGTTTCTTGGACTTGGGTGACTATTTCGTTTCTCATTTTAGGGACTTTTTCAGCTATTATCTCCTCAAGTATTTTCTCATGACCTTTCTTTTTTGTCTTTTTCTTCTGGGACATCATGTTGGGGCATTTAACATTGTCCCAGAAGCCCCTGAGGTTTTCCTCATTTCTTTTAATTATTTTTTTCTTTTTTCCTCTCTGCTGAATTTATTTCTACCATTCTATCTTCTATCTCACTTATCTTCTGCCTTGGTTATTCTACTGTTGGTTCCCTCCAGAGTGTTTTTGATCTCATTTATTGCATTATTCATTGACTCTTTTTTATTTCTTCTAAATCCTTGTTAAACATTTCTTGCATCTTCTCATTCCTTGTCTCCAGGCTATTTATCTATAACTCCATTTTATTTTCAAGATTTTGTATCATTTTTACTATCATTATTCTGAATTCTTTTTCAGGCAGACTCCCTATCTCCTCCTCTTTTGTTTGGTTTGGTGGGCATTTATCATGTTCCTTTACCTGCTGAGTACTTCCTTGCCTTTTCATCTTCTTTAGATTGCTATGTTTAGGATGCCCTTTCTATATTCTGGCAGTTTGTGGTTCCTCTTTATTGTGGAGGTTCCTCCCTGTGGGTGGAGTTGGACGAGTGTCAAGGTTTCCTGGTTAGGGAAGCTTGTGTCAGTGTTCTGGTGGGTGGAGCTGGATTTCTTCTCTCTGGGATGCAATAAAGTGTCCAGTAGTGAGTTTTGAGATAAGTAGTAGTAGTAGTGAGTGTCTAGGTTTGGTGTGACTTTGAACAGCCTTTATTTTGAAGCTCAGGGCTATGTTCCTGTGTGGCTGGAGAATTTATGTGGTATGCCTTGCTGTGGAACTTGTTGGCTCTTTGGTGGTGCTTGGTTTGAGTGTAGGTATGGAAGCTTTTGGATGATCTCTTATCAATTAATGTTCTCTGTAGTCAGGAGTTCTCTGGTGTCTCACATTTTGGGGTTAAGCCCCCTACCTCTGGTTTTCAGTCTTATACTAAACAGTAGCCTCAGGACTTCTCCATCCATACAGCACTGATGATAAAACATCTAGGTTAATGGTGAAAATTTTCACCACAGTGAGGGACACCAAGAGAGGTTCACAGAGTTACATGGAGAAGAGAAGAGTGAAGAGAGAGATAGAGGTGACCAGGAGGAGAAGAGGGGGGATCAAAAGGGGAGAGAGCAATCTAGCCAGTAATCACTTTCCTGTGTGTTCTCCACAATTTGGAACCTTCTGAGAGGTTCACAGAGTTACACAGAGAAGAGAAAAGGGAGGAAGGAGATAGAGGTGATCAGGAAGAGAAAAGGGGGAATCAAAAGGAGAGAGACAGATCTAGGCAGTAGTCAGTTCCCTGTGTTCTCCACAGCCCGTAAACACATACAGATTCACAGGGTTGGGTAGAGAAGACAAGGGGGAGGGAGGAGATAGAGGTGACCTGGGGAAGAAAAAGGAAAGTCCAAAAGGGGAGAGAGCAATCAAGCAGTAATCACACTCTTAAATAAAAGTGGGTACTGAAGATTGGATTCTTAAAGGTACAAATTTGATAGCAAATACCAAAAAGCAAAGATTAAAAATCTTAAGTAGATGTTACACTCTCAAAAATATAATATTAAAAAAAAAGACAAAATCACAAAAATTATTTTAAAAATTATATATGTAGTTTGCTTTAAAAATAGGGTCTTTTTTTTTTGCAAGGTAATAGTAGGTTATAAAAATGAAAATTAAGGGAATAATAGAGGATTTAAAAATAAAGAAATTAAATTTAAAAATGATAATAGTAAAAATATATCTAGAAATTTCTCTGGAACTCTTGTGGACAGTGAAGTCAGTTCAGTTTCAGATAGTTCCTTGTTCCAGTTTATACTTCTCAAGATCTATAGGCTCCTTCCAATGTAGTCAGTGTTAATTACAGGGTTTCAATCTGTTGCAACTCTCACTTCCAAGGTGGTTCTTTCTGTTTATTTTCGCTTCTTCTGTTTGCAGATCGCTTCAGTGTTTAATTTCTGCCCCGACACAAGGGGGCAAATGTGGTCACTTTTTCAGGCTCACTTGTTCAGTGGTGCTGTGGGTAGTGAGGAACACTGCAAACAAATATCACAGGCGTGTATGGGGAATGCTTGCAGTGTCTCAGCCACACTGGGTTTATGCTCGCCTAAGATGTGTATGCTTTTCTGAGCAGTCTACATTGCTCAGGCTTCAGGTTGCTCTGCAGGGAGTGGGCCCTGAGTTGCATGCACTTCCCAGGTCTAAGCCACTCAGGTTCAGGTTCTTGAGTACTCCACAAAGTCGCAGACTCAGTTGAGCCTGCGTTTTGTTCCCTTCCCAGGTCCGAGCAGCTCAGGCAACCAGGTGCTTGGCAAGCACACTGTCCCTAGGTGGGGTGCATCTTATCACCTCCCTGCCAGCCACTTGAATTCCTGGGTGGCAGCGGGAACCCCCTGTCAGGTGTGCTGTGTGTCTCTTCTGGGGAGCTGATCTCTGGCTGCAATGCTCCCAGTGGATTCAACCGTCCAGAATCCCAGGAAGTCTTGGTTAGCTACTGGAAGCCTGCTTGCAGTTTGGTAGAAGATGCCATCTCTGGGACCAAGTTTGCCCCTTTCCAGCTCTGGCTAACGCCTGTCTCCCTGCCTCCAGGGATGAACCAGCCTGCAGCCAGCTAGCTGTCCTCTGGGATTCGTTCAGTCCTTTGTTCTGTGAGCAGTCCCAGGAGCGCCTTAGGTTAGGGCTTTTCAGGGGATAATTCTGTCTCTCTTTTTTTATTCCCTCTCTCTGGCTATCCCAATCTGAGTTGCTCTCTCACGTTA
This sequence comes from Aepyceros melampus, assembly GCA_006408695.1. Lineage (NCBI taxonomy): Eukaryota > Metazoa > Chordata > Mammalia > Artiodactyla > Bovidae > Aepyceros > Aepyceros melampus. The sequence goes on along the minus strand of SJXQ01009653.1, from coordinate 319,142 downwards.
GCTCCCTCAGATTGCTCTCAGGGTATTCAAGCCCAGTCCTTATCCTAAGCAATGCAGCCCACGCCTCCTTGTTCAGCCCCCCTCTTGCTGGTGGCAGATGCGAGTGTCTGGGCAACTTCTCTGCTGGGAGTTGCCATTAGGCATGTAATCTGTGGGTTTTATTTATTTATTTTTCCCCCTGGTTATGTTGCCCTCTGAGATTCCAAAACTCCCTACAAACCCACTGGTGAGAGGGTTTCCTGGTGTTTGGAAACTTCTCCACTTTTAAGACTCCCTCCCCAGGATGGGTCTCCATCCTTAACTCTTTTGTCTCTCTTTTTGTCCTTAATATTTTATTCTACCTCCTTTTGAAGACAATGAGCTGCCTTTCTGGGTGTCTGGTGTCCTCTGCCAGTGTTCAAATGTTGTTTTGCAAGATTTGCCCAGCATTCAAGTGATCTTTCGATGAATTTGTTGGGGAGAAGGTGGTCTCCCCATCCTATTCCTCCACCATTTTAGGACTGCCCTTCCTGTGGTTCGTTCTTTACCACTAGTGCCATCGGAGAAGTCCTACTGAAGATCTTTATATAATTTCTATTTTGTATATATTGGTGATTCAAATTTAAAAATTTAAAGTTTTCATTAAAATTATTTTACATGTATATATGTGTACACATGCCTATAAATTTATTCTTTTATTTTTAATTGAATATCCTTAAATATTGTTTGAATTTAAAGGCCAAGTAAAATAGTTATGTATTTTTTCCAGGATGTACATATTTAGATAATTTTCATGATCAAAACTATTTGAATGATACAATTCAAATCCATAGGGTGATAGTATAATTCTGCAACAAATATTTGACTTTTCCTAGGGAAGAAAGCATAGTAATATACCTGAGCAAAATGGTAAAATAAAATATTTGTCAATACAAGTATTTATTAATTGAAACCAAAATTTAATTAAAAGGATGGTAAAACAGTTACCACATTCTTAATGAAAATCCTGGAGATTTTAAGCATAATCAAATGAAAAGGGGAAAATTAAAAGTGACTTTACTTAAATATAAAAGTTACACCTTCAGCATTCAATTTGAGCTTAGTCATTTGGGTTGCCTTTGAATCAGAAATAATTTTTTAAATTAACTGCTTCAAACTTTTGTGTTTCTTTCACTTAAATAAAAGTTCTGATTGGATTCTAACTCAATACAAAGTAAAGTTTAGCCAGAGTAAACAAATACCACAATAAGGTCTTTGAGGCAAGAGGGAATTTGGAAATGGGCCCAAAAGTTTTCAAAGTATTGAAATAAAAGATAAGATAATTTAGATGGATATCTGACTAAAAACGTTGAGCTTTGGGGGTTGGGTAGAATCCTTGGCTATTAACAATAGAAAAAAAAAAAGATGTTTAAGCAGCAACAAACAACTATAATTAGTATTGCCAGTTTTGTGAAAATCTAATTTATTATGCAGAGAAGGAACCATCTCTGAAATATTTATCCATATTTATCTTTCTTGTTCAGTGCTAGGCTAATTTATTCTGAACAAATACAAATATAATAATATTTTTGCAAAAATAGTTATATAGAATGGTGATAGATTAAAGGCAGGAAATAATATAAGCTTGGACAAATAAAAGATGGTTAAAAAATTAAAAAAAAAAAGACGGTTAAAAATATTAGCAAACGAAGAGTAAGAGCTAAATGTAAGAAGGAGCAATATTTATTCTCAGTTGAGTTCAGTCTTCAGTCGTGTCTGACTCTTTGTGACCCCATGAATCGCAGCACGCCAGGCCTTTCTGTCCATCACCAACTCCCGGAGTTCACTCAGACTCACATCCATCCAGTCAGTGATGCCATCCAGCCATCTCATCCTCTGCCATCCCCTTTTCCTCCTGCCCCCAATCCCTCCCAGCATCAAAGTCTTTTCCAATGAGTCAACTCTTCGCATGACGTGGCCAAAGTACTGGAGTTTCAGCTTCAGCATCATTCCTTCCAAAGAAATCCCAAGGCTGATCTCCTTCAGAATGGACTGGTTGGATCTCCTTGCAGTTCAAGGGACTCTCAAGGGTCTTCTCCAACACCACAGTTCAAAGGCACCAATTCTTTGGCACTCAAGTTTCTTCAAAATCCAACTTTCACATCCATACATGACCACTGGAAAAACCATAGCCTTAACTAGATGGACCCTTGTTGGCAAAGTAATTTCTCTGCTTTTCAATATTCTATCTAGGTTGGTCATAACTTGTCTTCCAAGGAGTAGATGTCTTTTAATTTCATTGCTGCAGTCACCATCTGCAGTGATTATGGAGCCCAAAAAAACTAAAGTCAGCAACTGTTTCCACTGTTTCTTCATCTATTTCCCATAAAATAATTCAGTATCAGAATAATCCAAGTCAATGCCCCAACCAGTAACGCTGAAGAAGCTGAAGTTGAACGGTTCTATGAAGACCTACAAGACCTTTTAGAACTAACAGGCAAAAAGGATGTCCTTTTCATTATAGGGACTGGAATGCAAAAGTAGGAAGTCAAGAAACACCTGGAGTAACAGGCAATTTGGTCTTGGAAGACAGAATGGAGCAGGGCAAAGACTAATAGAATTTTGCCAAGAAAATGCACTGGTCATAGCAAACACCCTCTTCCAACAACACAAGAGAAGACTTGACACATGGACATCACCAGATGGTCAACACCAAAATCAGATTAATTATATTCTTTGTAGCCAAAACGGAGAAGCTCTATACAGNAGCAGGGCAAAGACTAATAGAATTTTGCCAAGAAAATGCACTGGTCATAGCAAACACCCTCTTCCAACAACACAAGAGAAGACTCTACACATGGACATCACCAGATGGTCAACACCAAAATCAGATTAATTATATTCTTTGTAGCCAAGATGGAGAAGCTCTATACAGTCAACAAAAACAAGGCCAGGAGCTGACTGTAGCTCAGATCATGAACTCCTTATTACCAAATTCAGACTGAAATTGAAGAAAGTAGGGAAAACCACTAGACCATTCAGGTATGACCTAAATCAAATCCCTTAAGATTATACAGTGGAAGTGAGAAATAGATTTAAGGAGCTAGATCTAATAGATAGAGTGCCTTATGAACTATGGACTGAGGTTCATGACATTGTAAAGGAGATAGGGATCAAGACCATCCCTGTGCAAAAGAAATGCAAAAAAGCAAAATGGCTGTCTGGCGAGGCCTTACAAATAGCTGTGAAAAGAATAGAAGCAAAAAGCAAAGGAGAAAAGGAAAGATATAAGCATTTGAATGCAGAATTCCAAAGAATAGCAAGAAGAGATAAGAAAGCCTTCTTCAGCGATCAATGCAAAGAAATAGAGGAAAACAACAGAATGGGAAAGACTAGAGATCTCTTCAAGAAAATTAGAGATACCAAGGGAACATTTCATGCAAAGATGGACTCAATACAGGACAGAAATGGTCTGGACCCAACAGAAGCAGAAAATATTAAGAAGAGGTGGCAAGAATACACAGAAGAACTATAGAGAAAAGATCTTCAAGACCAAGATAATCATGATGGTGTGATCAGTCACCTAGAGCCAGACATCCTGGAATGTGAAGTCAAGGGGGCCTTAGAAAGCATCACTACGAACAAAGCTAGTGGAGGTAATGGAATTCCAGTTGATCTATTTCAAATCCTGAAAGATGATGCTGTGAAAGTGCTGCACTCAATATGACAGCAAATTTGGAAAATTGAGCAGTGGCCACAGGACTGGAAAAGGTCAGTTTTCATTCCAATCCCAAAGAAAGTCAATGTCAAAGAATGCTCAAACTACCATACAGTTGCACTCACCTCAAAGTAATGCTCAAAATTCTTCAAACCAGGCTTCAGCAATACATGAACCATGAACTTCCAGATGTTCAAGCTGGTTTTAGAAAAGGAAGAGAAGCCAGAGATCAAATTGCCAACATCTGCTGGAACATGGAAAAAGCAAGAGAGTTCTAGAAAAACATCTATTTCTGCTTTATTGACTATGCCAAAGCCTTTAGTGTGTGGATCACAATAAACTGGAAAATTCTGAAAGAGATGGGAATACCAGACCACCTGACCTGCCTCTTGAGAAACTTGTATGCAGGTCAGGAAGCAATAGTTAGAACTGGACATAGAACAACAGACTGGTTCCCAATAGGAAAAGGAGTATGTTATGGCTGTATATTGTCACCCTGCTTATTTAACTTATATGCAGAGTACATCATGAGAAACACTGGGCTGGAAGAAGCACAAGCTGGAATCAAGATTTCCAGGAGAAATCTCAATAACCTCAGATATGCAGATGATACCACCCTTATGGCAGAAAGTAAAGAGGAACTAAAAATCCTCTTGATGAAAGTGAAAGTAGAAATTAAAAAAAAAAAAAAAACTTGGTTTTAAGTTCAACATTCAGCAGTATGTGAACCATGAAGTTCCAGACTTTCAAGGTGGATATAGAAAAGGCAGAGGAACCAGAGATCAAATTGCCAACATCCATTGGATCATCAAAAAAGCCAAGAGTTCCAGAAAAACATCTACTTCTGTTTTATTGACTATGCCAAAGCCTTTGACTATGTGGATAATAACAAACTGTGGAAAATTCTTCAAGAGATGGGAATACCAGACCACGTGACCTGCCTTGGGAGAAATATATATGCAGGTCAAGAAGCAGCAGTAGAATTGGACATAGAATAAAAGTATCGTTCTAAATCAGGAAAGGACCAGTCAAGGCTGTATATTGTTACTCTGCTTATTTAACTTATTATATGCAGAGTACATCATGAGAAATACAGAACTGGATGAAGCACAAGCTGAAATCAAGATTGCCAGGAGAAATATCAATAAAATCAGAGATGCAGATGACACCATCTTTATGGCAAAAACTGAAGAACTAAAGAGCCTCTTGTTGAAAGTGAAAGAAGAGAGTGAAAAAGTTGGCTTAAAACTCAACATTCAGTAATCTAAGATCATGGCATTGGTCCCATCACTTCATGGCTAATAAATAGGTGGGGAAACAATGGCAACAATGACAGACTTTATTTCTTTGGGCTCCAAAATCACTGCAGATGGTGACTGCAGCCATGAAATTAAAAGACTTTTGCTCCTTGGAAGAAAAGTTATCCTATTTGGAACCAGTCTGTTGTTCCATGTCCAGTTCTAACTGTTGCTTCCTGACCTGCATACAGATTTCTCAAGAGGCAGGTCAGGTGGTCTGGTATTCCCATCTCTTTCAGAATTTTCCACAGTTTACTGTGATCCACACAGTCAAAGGCTTTGGCAGAGTCAATAAAGCAGAAATAGATGTTTTTCTGGAACTCTCTTGCTTTTTCCATGATCCAGCGGATGTTGGCAATTTGATCTCTGGTTCCTCTGCCTTTTCTAAAACCAGCTTGAACATCAGGGAGTTCACGGTTCACGTATTGCTGAAGTCTGGCTTGGAGAATTTTGAGCATTACTTTACTAGCATGTGAGATGAGTGCAATTGTGCGGTAGTTTGAGCATTCTTTGGCATTGCCTTTCAGTCATTCAATCAGTCATTCCTAAAGGAAATCAGTCCTGAATATTCATTGAAAGGACTGATACTGAAACTCCTATACTTTGGCCACCTGATGCGAAGAGCTAACTCATTTGTAAAGGCCCTGATGCTGGGAAATATTGAAGGTGGGTAGAGAAAGGGACAACAGAGGATGAGATGGTTGGATGGCATCACTGATTCAATCGACATGAGTTTGAGTAAACTCTGGGATTTGTTGATGGACAGGGAGGGCTGGTGTGCTGAAGTCCATGGGGTCACAAAGAGTCGGTCATGACTGAATGACTGAGTTGAACTGAACTGATTGAGAACTAAAACCAATCGAAAATTTTATCAAATACAAACAAAGCTGAGTTAAAAGCTTTTGTTTTGAACAATCAGTGTTGTCTCACTAGTGTATTATGAGAATAAATAAGACATTATGGAGAAAAATCATTATGAAAACCAGTACAACTAATCTTCACCTCTGTGGAAGGTTTTCAGCAATGATACTTGGCCATATCTGTGAGTTGAAAAAATTGAAAATATCTCTGGTACATTTTTCAACTATTCCATTTCTATTAATAACCCTTGTATTTCTATTGAGATGATGTGACAAAATATTAAAATAAGTGGAAGATAAATAAGAAAGAATGGAACACTTTGGATGAGAATTTTAATATGTAATGTATCATATTTAAACTAATAGCTATATAAAAATAATATATCATAATACTAGTTTTTCCCAAGGAAGGATTTTATGAATTTCAAGTTTAGGGAAATTTCTAAGACTAGAATCCACCTATGGACATCTACTAACTTATTGATACTTTTCATCAATTTCAGAGTGCCTCATATTTTGTGTTACTTAAAAAGAATAATCTGACTTTTTGTTATAATAATACTAATTCATCTTCTAAAAGTATTATAATTATTTTTAAATACATTAATTTTTAAATCAAATATCACATAGAAATGAATTTTGTCCAATAAGATATAAAATACCCTTTTTTTCCCTCATCATGAAATAGATTTTAGAGAAATTTTTGACATGCTATCTACACATATTTGATTATAATTTTCATACTCACCCAGATAATTCTTATTTTTAAAACACAAGTAAATTATATTTTATTCATACTTTGTTTTCTTAATGTTACAATACATAAAGCATATACTTCCATGGCATTGAATGAAAAAACAAGTCATTCTTTCTCATTTTTAGTGATTTGATTATTTGACAACAGTAACTGAATGAAACTGCCACTTTCTGCTTCTTGGTTCTTCGTCATTTGGTTTTATTTATGTATCAAATCTATCAAATGTAAGTGCAAAATACATCATTTTATTTTTCAATACCATCCTGTGGCAACTACAGAAATCATGAGACAAAATATTGTTAGCATTCATAAAATTCCCTCTTGCTTGTTGGAATTTAGTTCTTCCCCATATCACCTGGCCTGTGATAATACTGATCTGTTATCTATCATTATTATTTTGTCTTTCCTAGAATGTCTGATAACATTGTTTTATATGCCATATGGTCTGTTGTTAAGTGACTTCTTTCACTTAGTATAACATTTTTGAGGTTTAGTCATATTTCTGTGTGCCTTATTAGTGTATTCTGTTAATTTCTGAGTAATCCATTGCACAGACAGTACACAAATTATTTATAGGTTCAGCAGTTGGTAGACATTGGTTCTTTACAATTTTAATAATATTTCTATGAGCACTTGAGTAGGTCTGCCTGCAATGAGGGAGACCAGGTTTTGATCCCTGGCTTGGGAAGATCTCATGGAGGAGGGCATGATAATACACTCCAGTGTTTTTGCCTGGAGAATCTCCAAGAACAGAGGAGCCTGGAAGGCTTCAGCTCATGGGGTTGCAAAAAGTCAGACACTACTGGATGACTAAGCACATAGCACACACAAATATTTAGAAGTACAATTATTGGATCATGTGGTAAGTGTGTGATTTGTTGTTGTTTAGCTGTGTCTGACTCTTTGCAACCCCGACTCTTTGCAACCCCATGGACTGTAGCCTACCAGGCTCCTTTGTTCATGAGATTTCCCAGGCAAGGATACTCAAGATTTCCTTCTCCAGGGGATCCTCCTGATCCAGGGATTGAACCCAAGTCCCCTGCATTGCCAGGTGGATTCTTTACCACTGAGTCACCAGGGAAGGTCAATGTGTGTTTAACTTTATAAAAAAAAAAAATGTGAAACCATTTTTCACAATGTGCTTATACTCTTTTCTTGGACCAGCAATGTTCAAGAATTCCAGGTGCTTCACAACCTTAAACTTACCAGAATTTGATATTGTTAGTGTTTTTAAGTCTAGCCATTCAGGTGAGTGTAATGATATTTCATTATAGCTTTAATTTTCATTTTCTTAATGACTAATATTTTTTAGCAGTTTTGTAGTGATTATACCTTTTGTATCTCTTCCTTGGTGGATGTCTGGTCAAACCTTTCACCCATGTTTATTTATTGAGTTGTTTTTGTTCTTATTGATTAATAGGAATTCTTTATATAATCTGGATATGATCCTTTATCAGTTATGTGATTTTCAAGTATAGTCTCCCAGTATATGGCTGGCTTTTTTGATGCTCAAAACATTGTCTTTTGAAGAGAAAGCAGTTTTTAATTTTGCTGGATTTTCATTTGCTTATTTATTTTTCACTCAGTTATACTGGCTAGGTTTAAAAGTATTGTATGTATCTGTCTTTCTCCTTTTCACAGTCTTTGGGAGAAGGCATACATTCTTCCACTATTAAAATTTATGCTAATTTAAAACTTTTTATAGATGCTTTTATCTGGTTGAGGAATTTCCTATTTTTACATAGCTTTTTTGTTTTTATCATGAAAGAGTGAATTTCTTTCAAATGCTCTTCCTGCATGCATTGCAATGATTATTTTCTCTCTTTCTGTCCTTCGTTTTTAGTGTCTTTGGTTTTTATAGCAGAGTAGCAGTGATTCTTGATTCATGGATTAAAAAGGTATTATTCTCTTGTTTTATATTTTGAAAGATTCTGCATAGAATTTTTATGATTTCTTCCAAAATTTTGTAGAATTCACAAGGGAAGCTATCTAGACTGGGGCAGTGGTGGGGTGGGGGTGGGGAGCGGTTGTTTCATTAATATGTAGAGACCATTCACTTCTTGAGTAAACTTTGATCGTTTCTGTATTTCAAAGAAGTTTTCTCACACTAAGCAAATTAGCAGGTATAATTGTATCATATAAACTGCCATAAATATGAACACTGAAGGAAGGACAAAAACAAAATGCACTTTTTAGAGGAAGTAGAGAAAAATAGAATTTGCCTTTCTGCCTGTACATTGAGAAGCTGTATGTGTGCAGCCAAGAGAGAACAGAAGACTACCTTCTGTCTAGAGCAGAGGTGAATTACGAACTCAGCTGAAATAAAGCTCATGTCTTTCACAATTTTATTAAGGATCAGGGAGACTACCCGAAAAGTTGAGTAGTCATCATTTTTATCCAAATGCCACTGGAATTGTCAAGTCCTCTGAAGCACATATTGTTGTGTCACCTAAAGAATTAAAAATATTATTTTACATTTATTTCAACCTTCTCACAATATAAACCTCCAAATGATTAATAAGCAATTTTCGTAGACTCACTAAGCAATGATTCAAATGATCCAAACTGTAAATGGTCCAAAACTCAGAATTATTTTAAAATGTTGAGCATAAATGTCATATATTTTAGCTACAAGTCATAGTAACATCTTCACAATGAGGTTGCTCCTGTGAGAGATCCACTATCTCACACCTCCTCTATAATAGTCTGGTTACTTTGGAGCATTGTTTTATTTTATTAGATTTTTATTAATGTTATTATTTACTATTTTGCCTATGAAATAAAAGCAACTTGTAGCTTGTAGCACCTTGTAGCAATTGAAAAGTGCCTCAGTTTAACTATAGTCTTAAACTTTGTATAGTTTTCCTTAGCATCTGAAACTTTTCAAAACTATGGGATTGTTTCTGGAGTCTGTTGAGGCAAACTTTTGCTTATGAACCAGAAAAATTACAAGTCTAATAGTGTGGCACGTTTACTGCAGAGGAAGGTTAGACTCCTATGCTTTCAACTGGGAAATGCAGCAAGCCTTTCAGAGAACGCTCTTAGTTTGCTGTTAGCAGTGTAGGCAGCAGCACTTTGCCTCACAAGCCTCATGTCATTAGATATATAACTCTTAATTACAAAAAATCATCATGGAGTTGAAAACCTATAGGGAAATTAAAAGACCTGCAGCAAAAAACCCTGATAGGGAGATCTACTTTACACAAATTAAATTGACTTATGTTACCTGAACCATCCTGATGATTTGGAAAGTCTGCCTTTTTAGCATTGCAGACTAGTTGTAACTATACAGTTCATTAGCTTAAAAGATATAGGCATATTCAAATTGAAAAAATGCAAAGAGCACCTGATTAAGAGATTAAAAATAATGGTGGATCGACTTACTTTAATTAGACTTTGAATTCCTTGAGAAAAGCAAAATGTTTATGTACACATTGTCTCTTCCTTTTTTCACGTTTTTCTTAATTAGTTTTTAAATCTTCAGAAATAAAACTTTCACCTTCAATTCAGAGAATAAAGTTACCATTAGGCATTAAAAATGTTCTGCAAATAATGTCTCATTTTAAAGTCACCAAAGAGAGTGGAAAGTTAATGGCATTGTAAAATACATTTTGTTTATGCTACCAAGATTAATTTTGTGGGCATGGATACAATTCATGATTACTTGGCATACTGTGAATGATCTGTTAATATAAATTGAAGAAGTACATTAATCATAAAGAAATATATATATATATACACATATAGCATATTTATATACAGTCAGAAGACTGAAATTCAAGGGAAAAAAAAAGAGAAAAAATAGCACTAGTTACAGGGCTTAGGGCAAAGAAAGATGTAAATAAGTACTAAAAATGTATCTAGGCAATATGGACAAATAAATGTGATTCAAAGTTTATGAAGAAAAGAATTAAATTGGTTTTATGAGACTTCATGAAATTGTCACCAGGACACTGCTAATTGATTTGTGCATCAGAGGGACCATTAGGAAATTGTGTCCATAATGGAAAACTCAACTCTGATATTAATAGGCATAAAAATATATGGAAAAATACAAAAATGGTTGAAACATAGGAGTGAGTTAGTTAAAATAAGTGGATTCAAATCATTGGGAAGTTTTACATTGTGATCTTGAAAGACAGTCAATTCCATCAAGCTACTCATAGAACTTGACTTCGTGGTGAGATTTAGCCCTAAAAAAAAAAAAAAAAAAAAAATCCAGGATTGAGGAATAGAGCAATGACTGGAAATCAAGTAGTTTTGACTGTTGTGGGCAATGGTAGGGTTGGGTGGGAAGCAAATTGCCTGAATGCTGTTCTTCACATCAATTCAGTATCATGATCAGCCTTAATGACACAGCATGGTGTTCAGCTGTGTCTGACTGCTCTCAGCCCCATGGACTGTAGCCCGCCAATCTGTCAATGGGTTCTCCAGGCAAGAATACTGCAGTAGGTTGCCATTTCCTACCCCAGGGGATCTTCACAATCCAAGGATTGAACCCACGTCTCCTATGCTGACAGGCAGATTCTTTACCAGTGAGCCACTTGAGGCCACCTCTAATGTTATCACAGGTGTGAAGACCGTTTCTTACCCAGAGGTCACCCTCCAGTATATGCACTACTGTTTTTCCCTTCAGGCGACCATCTATTCACATGTCTTTTTCTTGCACTGAACTCTGAGCTTTTTGAAGTGGAAATGTCTATCACTGACCACACACAGTCACTAGCATTAAACCCAGGAAATAGTAAGCTCTCATAGCATAGATATTTTTGAATGAACTTTTAAAATGTTTGAATAAATTAACATAAAAATAAGGTCAGATTTCAGGTTACTTATGTTCAATTTTTGTAGCAGACATAATTGCTAGTTTTGAGGGAGTCTTTTTTTTTAATATTTCTGCCCAAATTCTTCAGACTATTATCTGCCAACCAATATAATAGTGAAATTAGTCTATCCTTATCCTGCTGTACATTTATGTCACTCATCAAAACTAAAGAATTTAGACAAACACTAAAGTTTGATGATTTCTGAGACTTCACTTGGCTACTCATAAACTTACAGCAGCATTATAAATTACAAGAGATTACAAAATGTCTCATCTTTTTATACCAGAACTAAAGCAGAGTTACACGCAAATACTCCTCCAATTAGAGAAGAACTTTGTAACTATCAGTATGATCTCTAACTCATCTCTCTTAACTTCTTGCACTTTTAATATTATGTTATATAGCTATGCTTTTTTTCTTACAATACTGCAGTTCTTTAAATGCAGGAGATGTAATTTATATGTGCAGTAGCCACTTACATCAGCATTATATACCCTAAGGATTCTCTTTTATTAAAATTGTGACCAGTTCTTTGCTCATGATTTCTAGTTGATTTGAAACAAAGTTTTTAATGCCAAAGACCTCTTTGGAGCCAAATCACAGCCTTAATTTCTCTACATACATCAAAATAAACATTGAATCATGTTTCTCCTATTTCTAACAAGTGTCTTTACCAATATATCAATTTTGACCATCATCTAGTTCCCCTGTTGTTTCCTTTTGAAAGTTTCTCCAATTGATTTTATTTGCATTAAAATTCTATGCATTTTTATTATTTTCCTTATGGAATGTATAACATAAACTTTATGATATGTTCCATTGGTTATCCTCTTCTTGGACCATATGAAATTTCATTTCTGCCCACAAAAAGCAGATGACAAAGTCATCATGGTACCCATAGGACCTAGATTATCTGTGACAGCTGACAAGCTAACTCTGAGGTTTCAGAGAAGAGGTTATATATCATATTAGTATGATGGAATCATTGAGTGAGAAAGTTGATGCTAAAAATTAGCTGTGATATGCCTGTCTTATTTTACGAGATCATAAGCACTTCAAGGACAAGGTGAATAAAGGGTTTATCATTTTCATTTCCTATCATTCATGAGTCAGCACTTGGGATACAAAGGTGTATTGGCAAGTTTGTTACATGAAACGACTGAGAATAAGCAGGAGGTTATAACATGAAGACATTTGTCTGACAAGTAAAGGAGTGTGATTGAGCATGGACTACAAGCCAGAAAAGAAAAGAGATTCATAAAGAATGTGACCGCATTATACAGTGCTGCAAAAAGATTAAATAAAAAAATAAAAAGAGAATTTGGAATTTATGATTACAGTTTAGACATCTTTCTGTATGTTACCTGGTCATATGTGATTCCTAGACTTTGAACTATCTGTTAGTATTATTTTTCTTCGCTTGTTTTTTTTATGATGTTTTTATTGATTTTTGCAAATTTATGTAATCCAGATCCAACCAGTCAATTCTCAAGGAGATCAGCCCTGGGATTTCTTTGGAGGGAATGATGCTGAAGCTGAAACTCCAGTACTTTGGCCACCTCATGTGAAGAGTTGACTCACTGGAAGAGACTCTGATGCTGGGAGGGATTGGGGGCAGGAGGAGAAGGGGACGACCGAGGATGAGATGGCTGGATGGCATCACTGACTCAATGGACGTGAATCTGAGTGAACTCCAGGAGTTGGTGATGGACTGGGAGGCCTGGCGTGCTGCGATTCATGGGGTCGCAAAGAGTCAGACATGACTGTGCGACTGAACTGAACTGAACTGATGTGTATATTTTTGTTGGTTGTGCCTGTTTAAATCTTTCCCAGTTTGTAATCTATATATATACAATTGTTAAGTGTGTTTTACTTTAACGCAGTCAAATTATGAAGCTTTCCTTATACATCTTACTTTGAAATCCCTTCCTATATTAGGTCCAAAAAATATTCACTTATATTTTCTATTGTTTTGGGTATTAAATTTTAAGGTATTGTTTTTGCCTTACTTCTATCAGAGTTTGAATTTACATATTTTCCTATTTTTGTTTATGTATCTATACATCTTGGGAGTAAACTGTTAAAGACAAAACTGAAATATATTAATATTTAACACATAGTGTTTTAGAAATAAACTCCATCTGAGGTGAAGGAGGTTTGCACAATAAAATGAGAAGTGTAAGGTCATATTAATAGCAGCTGGTTTTTATAATAGAAAGTAGACATTTGGTTCTCTGTACAATTTTGATCACAGAAACATATTTTCTGGACATTTGGAAGAAAATCAGCTAGCTTTAGGGTCATTACAAAGAAATAAATGCACAGGTTTCAAGGATGCAAGCTCCAGACTTGAGTTTAAATGCCATAAATGACATGTAAATAAAGAGTGGAGAAGCAAGTCTAATTTGGGAATGACTGTAGGCAGTTCTTTGACACAGATAGTTCCAGAAAGACAAGTCAAAAATGCAAACAGAGCCAGAAGATGGATTTGGGTTGTGTATAAATATGTACTTCTAAGCATAAGAGTTTTAATTTATTTACTTAGTTTCTATAGAGCAATTAGTTTTCCTGTTGATTATGGATAAATCTGTGACATTAATAATTTATATAACTATATATCATATTTGCTTTGCCTATTCATCAGTTAGTCAGTATGGAAGTGTGAAGGAAACATGATGATAAAAAAGCATAGTTCACTGCTGCATTTTGATATTTGAGGTAGCTGTTCATGCAGGTGTTCATGCTATGTGTCACTTCAGTCATATCTGACTCATTGCAAATCATGCCTGTGGATTGTAGCCAGCCAGGCTCTTCTGTCCATAGGATTCTCCAGGCAAGAATACTGGAAAGTGTTTCCATGCCCTCCTCCAGGGGATCTTCCTGACCCAGGGATTGAACCTGCATCTTTTATGGTCTCCAGAATTGATAGGACCTGTATGGAAAAGAAAGGGCCCACAGTGGTAGCCTGTGGCTGGGCTGGTTCTGAAATTTCTTTAGGGTCTTGCCCAGTGAGGCCAGGAATTATTGCAAAGAGACAACTGTCCTATCAACTCTTTCCAAACCTAAACTGTAAAGCACAACTGTCAACCTGGGGCAGTGCTGACGGTAAGATATAGAAACTGCTGGAAAGAAAAGTGCCATACAGATATATTTTTTGATACTCTTAATTCTTTTTTCTTGATATTTATTTTTATTTGGCTATCTGGGTCTTACTTGAAATTGGTGGGATCTTCTAATTTTCAATGCAGCATGCAAACTTTTTAGTTGGAGCATGTGGACTCAGTTGCAGCATGTGATTTTTAGTATTTATATTTCAATATAGGCTCAGATGGTAAAATATCTGTCTACAATGTGGGATACCCAGGTTCGATCCCTGGGTTGGGGAGATCCCCTGGAGATGGAAATGGCAACCCAATCCAGTACTGTTGCCTGGAAAATCCCATGGAAGGAGGAGCCTGGTAGGTCCATGGGGTTGCAAAGAGTTGGACACGATTGAGCAACTTCACATAATAGTAAATGTAATTTCAAATTTGTTAATTTAAGGGTAGCCACTAGCATAATAAGAATGCTTACAGATTTAAAAGCAATGTAAAACAATGATGGAAAATAACTTTTGAAACCACCTTCCCTCACTTTTTAAATCTTGTATATATATATATATATACACACACACACATATATATACACATATACATATTAGTTTTTAAATAAAAATATAGTTGATTTAAAAGTTGTGTTAGTTTCTACTGTACAGAAAAGTGATTCAGTAATACATATATATGTATTTTTAAATATGCTTTTCCAATATGGTTTATCATAGGATACTGAATATAGTTCCTTGTGCTATAGAGTGGGATCTCATCCCTCATTTATGACATAAGTAATTTGTGCATGTGAATTCAATGCCTTACACCTTAGGTTCCCTGTCTATATAATGCGGGTAATGAAGAAGCTCAATTCATGGGGCTATTGTGAGCATCAGACAAGGTAAGAAAAGTGAAGAATTCATAGAAGTGTCCGATATTAATTCCTGAGAGTTTAAAATATATTAAAATTGCAATGTGAATATCCAAATGTATAACATTAAAAAAAATAATGAAGATTTAATCAATCCAACTGAAGTCAGGAGAGGGGGAAGAAGAAAGATGGTCAAATTAAGATAAGGAAAACAACAATGAATATGAATAGATTACATGGTACTGTTATTTATTCATCTATTCATTTTTAACCCTACAAATACTTTATATACTTATCATTATATAAATGTAATATAAATTAATATTTTATATACATATACCATTATATATGTTATCATTAAGTATGAACATTCTAAATCCTATGTTATAAAGGCAGATGAGCCCTTATCACAGAAAAATTTCCTGTTATTCTGGAATTTTGTATTTAATGGGGGAGACAGAATTGTGCTGCCCAATATAGAATCCACCAGACACATTTGACTACATAATTTTAAATTTTAATGAACTGAAATTTCATGAAATTAATCATTTAGTTCCACAGTCTCAATGGATACATTCAAGTGCTCAACAGACACACGTGGCTAGTGGCTATGGTATTGGACAATGCAGATAGAACACTTCGATTATTGTACAACTTTCTATTGAAAAGTATTAATATAGAAGTAACATGAGAGAGAGGAAATTTCAATGCTGAGCTGGCCTGTGAAAGAAATAAGGGATGGTAATGTGACAGAGTGACTGGAATTAAAAAAAAAAGCTGGTAGCATAACAGAAAACAAAGTCACAGAAGGCTATTGTGAAGAGAAACAATACAACCTGAAAACTTAAAGGTTAGTCCTGGCCAG
This sequence comes from Aepyceros melampus, assembly GCA_006408695.1. Taxonomy (NCBI): domain Eukaryota; kingdom Metazoa; phylum Chordata; class Mammalia; order Artiodactyla; family Bovidae; genus Aepyceros; species Aepyceros melampus. Next base: position 302,903 of record SJXQ01009653.1, on the reverse strand, counting down.
TAGAGTCATAAGCTGTAGAATTTCATTCCAGCAAGAAGAAGCACTATACACAAATTCTAGGCAAATAACTTGGAAAAACTGAGAATGAAAAAGAGGTCCTTCACGGGCATGGTGAAGGAGAAGATTGAGAAAAGTTATTAGATAGTAGGAAGTGGAGGCAAAAAGATAGGACCCTGAAAGATGAACTCCCCAGGACAGTAGGTGCCCAATATGCTACTGAGAAGAGTGGAGAAATAGCTCCAGAAAGAATGAAGAGACAGAGTCAAACAAAAACAACAGCCAGCTGTGGGTGAGACTGGTGGTGGGAGTAAAGTCCAGTGCTACAAACAGCAATATTGCATAGGAACCTGGAATGTCAGGTCCATGAATCAAGGCAAATTGGAAGTGGTCAAACAGGAGATGGCAAGGGTGAACATCCACATTTAGGAATCAGCGAACTAAAATGGACTGCAATGGGTGAATTTAACTCAGATGACCATTATATCTACTACTGTGGGCAAGAATCCCTTAAAAGAAATGGAGTAGCCCTCACAGTCAACAAATGATTCTGAAATGCAGTACTTGGATGCAATCTCAAAAATGACAGAATGATCTCTGTTCATTTCCAAGGCAAACCATTCAATATTACAGTAATTCAAGTCTATGCCCTGACCAGTAATGCTGAAGAAACTTAAGTTGAACAGTTCTATGAAGATCTACAAGATCTTCTAGAACTAACATCCCAAAAAGATGTCCTTTTCATTATAAGGGACTGGAATGCTAAAGTAGGAAGTCAAGAGATACCTGGAATAACAGGAAAATGATGGCCTTGGAACACAAAATGAAGGCTAATAGAGTTTTGCCAAGAGAATGCATTGATCATAGAGATCTCCTGCTTCCAACAACACAAGAGATGACTCTACACGTGAACATCACCAGATGGTCAATACTGAAATCAGATTAATTATATTCTTTGCAACCAAAGATGGAGAAGCTCTATACAGTCATCAAAAACAAGATGGGGAGCTGACTGTGGCTCAGATCATGAACTCCCTATTGCCAAATTCAGATTTAAATTGAAGAAAGTAGGGAAAATCACTAGATCATTCAGGTATGACCTAAATCAAATCCCTTATGATTATACAGTGGAAGTGACAAATAGAGGCAAGGGATTAGGTCTGATAGACTGAGTGCCTGAAGAACTATGGATGGAGGTTCGTGACATTGCACAGGAGGCAGTGATCAAGACCATTCCCCACCCCCCAAAAAAAAAAGAAATTTAAAACAGCAAAATGGTTGTCTGAGGAGGCCTTATGTGTAGCTAGAAAAGAAGAGAATCTAAGGCAAAGAAGAAAAGGAAAGATATACACATCTGAATGAGAAGAAGATCAAGGAGAGATAAAAGAGAATTCCTCAGTGAACAATGCAAAGAAATAGAGGAAAACAATAGAATGGGAATGACTCGAGTCTCCTTAAGGAAATTAGAGACACCAAGGGAACATTTCATGCAAAGATAGGCTCGACAAAGGACAGAAATTGTATGGAACTAATAGAAGCAGAAGATATTAAGAAGAGGTGGCAAAAAGAGCTATGCAAAGAAGACCTTCATGACCCACATAACCATGATGGTGTGATCACTCACCTAGGGCCAGAGATCTTGAAATGTGAAGTCAAGTGGGCCTTAAGAAGCATCACTATGAATAAAGCTAGTGGAGGTGATGGAATTCCAGTTGATCTATTTCAAATCCTAAAAGATGATGCTGTGAAAGTGCTCCAGTTAATATGCCAGTGAATTTGGAATACTCAGCAGTGGCCACAGGACTGGAAAAGGTCAGTTTTCATTCCAATCCCAAAGAAAGTCTGTGTCAAAGAATTTCAAACTACCTCACAAAGGCACTCATCTTACACACTATCAAAGTAATGTTCAAAAATTCTCCAAGCCATCCTTCAGCAGTATGTGAACCGTGACTTCCAGATGTTCAAGTTGGATTTACAAAAGGCAAAGGAACCAGAGATCAAATTTCCAACATCCACTGGATCATAGAAAAAGCAAGAGAGTTCCAGAAAGACAACTATTTATTAGCTATATCAAAGCCTTTGACTGTGTTGATCACAACAAGCTGTGGAAAATTCTCAAAAAGATGGGAATAGCATACCACCTGACCTGCCTCCTGAGAAATCTGTATGCAAGTCAAGTAGTAACAGTTAGAGCTGGACATGGAACACCAGACTTGTCCATATCTGGAGAGGAGTAGTCAAAGCTGTGTATTGTCACCCTGCTTATTTAACTTACATGCAGAATACATCATGAGAAATGCTGGGATGGATGAAGCACAAGTTGGAATCAAGATTTCCAGGAGAGATATCAATAATCTAGAAATGCAGATGGCACCACCCTTATGGGAGAAAGTGAAGAAGAACTAAAGAGCCTCTTGATGAAAGTAAAAGAGGTGAGTGAAAATGTTGGCTTAAAACTCAACATTCAGAAACAAAAATCATGGCATCTGATCCCATCACTCCATGACAAATAGATGGGGAAATAGTGGAAACAGTGAGAGATTTTATTTTGGGGGCTCCAAAATCACTGCAGATGGTGACTGCAGCCATGAAATTAAAAGATGCTTACTCCTTGGAAGAAAAGCTATGCCAAACCTAGACAACATATTAAAAAGCAGAGACATTACTCTGCCAATAAAGGTCTATATAGTCAAAGCTATGGTTTTTCCAGTAATCATGTATGGATGTGAGTGTTGGACAACTACAAAGAAGTCTGGGTGCCAAATAATTGATGCCTTTAAACTCTGGCTTTTGAGAAGACTCTTGAGAGCTGCTTGGACTGCAAGGAGATCAAACCAGTCAATCCAAAAGGAAAATAGTCCTGCGTATTCATTGGAAGGACTGATGCTAAAGCTGAAATTCCAATCCTTTGGCCACCTGATGAGAAGAATTGACTCATTTGAAAAGATCCTGATGCTGGGAAAGACTGGAGGTGGAAGGAGAAGGTGATGACACAGGATGAGATGGTTGAATGGCATCACCGAGCTTGAGTATGCTCTGGGAGTTGATGATGGACAGAGAGGCCTGGAGTGCTGCATTCCCTGGGTCGCAAGTATTCGGACATGACTGAGATACTGAACTGGACTGAACCGAGTAGGAATTGACTATATCAGGTGTCCTTAGGTCGGGCTAAGTATGGGTCTTTTTCTAATGGGTCAGCTCTTTGAATCAGGTGGCCAAAGTATTAGAGCTTTAGCTTCAGTATCAACTCTTCCAATGAATATTCAGGAAAAGACCCTGATGCTGGGGAAGATTGAAGGTGGGAGGACAAGGGGGAAGCAGAGCATGAGATGGATGGATGGCATCATCGACTTAGTAGGCATGAATTTGAGCAAACTCTGGGAGATAGTGAAAAAGATAGGAGAGCCTGGCATGTTGCAGTCCATGGGGTTGTAAAGATTCAGATGACTGAGCAACTGAACAACAGCAACAAGAAAATAGTAATACAGCTTCATGAATGTCATGTAATGATAAAGTAGCAGGCAAATGAATATAAACTACAAAAAAAAAAGCATTGATAGCAATACTCTTCAGTTTAATTGAAGATCAAGATACTAGAAAAGGATAAAATCAATACTTCATAATGATTAATACACAAATCTTCAAGTGTGTCCTATGCTGTTCCATGTACAGTATTGTTGAGTACTGCAAAGACAATTCTTTGTAAGGCAAAAATAGAACATACTGGGTTTCCCTTGTAGCTTAGTGGTAAAGAATGTGCCTGCGATGCAGGGGACATTGGTTCAACCTCTAATTTGGGAAGATCCCACATGTCTAGGGAAAACTAAAAGCATGCTCCACAGCTACAGAGTCTATGCTCTAGAGCCCATGCGCTGCAACAAGGAAGCCACTGCAGCGAGAAGCCAACACATCACAACTCGAGAGTATCCCCGCCCATGCAGGAATGAAGACCCAATGCAATCATAAATCAATAAATGTTAAAAAATACAACACGTTTATAATCATAGTGAGGCATATGCTATGGGATAAATCATGTCTCCCTTGCCAGTTCATAGGCTGAGGCGTAGTCCCCCAGTAGATCAGAAAGTGACTGTATTTGGAGCAAGGGTCTTTAAAGAGACAATTACATGAAGTCTTATGGGAGAACCTTAATTCAATCTGACCACGTAACCTGCCTCTTGAGAAATCTGTGTGCAGGTCAGGAAGCAACAGTTAGAACTGGACATGGAACAACAGACTGGTTCCAAATAGGAAAAGGAGTACATCAAGGCTGTCTATTGTCACCCTGCTTATTTAACTTATATGCAGAGTACATCATGAGAAACGCTGGACTGGAAGAAACACAAGCTGGAATCAAGATTGCTGGGAGCAATATCAATAACCTTAGATATGCAGATGACACCACCCTTATGGCAGAAAGTGAAGAGGAGCTAAAAAGCCTCTTGGTGAAAGTGAAAGAGGAGAGTTAAAAAGTTGGCTTAAAGCTCAACATTCAGAAAACGAAGATCATGGCATTGGCCCCATCACTTCATGGGAAATAGATGGGGAAACAGTAGAAAGAGTGTCAGACTTTATTTTTTGGGGCTCCAAAATCACAGCAGATGATGATTGCAGCCATGAAATTAAAAGATGCTTACTCCTTGAAAGAAAAGTTATGACCAACCTAGATAGTATATTCAAAAGCAGAGACATTACTTTACCAACTAAGATCTATCTAGTCAAGGCTATGGTTTTTCCTGTGGTCATGTATGGATGTGAGAGTTGGACTGTGAAGAAGGCTGAGCACCAAAAAATTGATGCTTTTCAACTGTGGTGTTGGAGAAGACTCTTGAGAGTCCCTTGGACTGCAAGGAGATCCAACCAGTCCATTATGAAGGAGATCAACCCTGGGGTTTCTTTGGAAGGAATGATGCTAAAACTGAAGCTCCAGTACTTTGGCCACCTCTTGCAAGGAGTTGACTCATTGGAAAGGACCCTGATGCTGGGAGGGATTGGGGGCAGGAGGAGAAGGGACGACCGAGGATGAGATGGCTGGATGGCATCACGGACTCAGTGGACGTGAATCTGAGTGAACTCCGGGAGTTGGTGATGGACAGGGAGGCCTGGCGTGCTGCGATTCATGGGGTCACAAAGAGTCGGACACGACTGAGTGACTGAACGGAACGGAGTATTCTTATAAGAAGAGATTGGACACAGACAAGCACACTGAGACTCAGAGAAGTAGAGAGAAGACTCATGGAGAAGATGGACACATACAAGCCAAAGAGAAAGGCTTTAAAATAAACCAAACCCTGCTTTTACCTTGATCCTGGGATTTCAAGTCTCTAGAATTGTGAGGAGATAAATTCCTGCTGTTTAAACCAGTTAGCTTGTGGCTTTTCATATGGCACCCCCAGTAAATTAAGGCAGTACTTGGCTATATGTGATTTTTAAAGAAAATCAAGTCCTAATTTTCCTCAGTCATCCCTGAAATAACAGAGGCTATATATATTACAAATAATTTTTTTTAAAAAAGGTATTTGGAAAATATTTACCTTACAAAAAAGCAACAATGATAAAATTCTATAGGTTGATTTAATTAATAGTAGAAGTTATTTTTCAATGAATAAAATTTGAATTTTGAGTCAGTCCTTTCCATTGTTTCTTTGAGTATACAAGTGCTCAAAATAAAAATTGGTTATTATTCAACTATTACACTGGAATTTTTAGTATAATCTTTAGGAATGCTCCCTTATTCCTCTCACATTATTTAGTTCTTGATCTGTTTCAAATCTAGTTTAGAAAAGAGGGTCAAAATCTGTATTCATTTTAAGCACCAGATTCACAAAATGACATATGTGATGTCAGATATTTGAACCTGCATTTCAGTAATCCTATGTATACATGCATATACTCTCATTTTTGTAAATCAAACTAGAATGTATTGGAGCTTTTAAGTAAACCCTCTTTGTAATTGATAAGGTATAAGTAAAAACAAAGTCCGTATTTCCCCACAGTTCTAGTTTTATAGAATTCTAATACTGCCCCCTCACCTTTAAACACATTTAACTAATACTCACATGATACTATTGCATTTTCTTAATCAGTGTATCTTTTTGTGTTGGAAGTCTGCATGTAGATGCAATTGATGTCAAAAGGTCTTGTAATTCATCCTTCAGCCCTTGGACAGGAATCTATAAAAAACAATCCTAAGAGAGATTCAGTAGGAGAGACGGGTGTCACCTTGCATAGGTGATACACATGGTCTGCTTTCAACCATTCATCTCTGTAAAGGAAAAAGACACACACACACACACACACACACTCACACTCACACACACACATGAAGTGGTATCTTTTAATTACTGTTTCAAGTCATTCCAGACTGCATCTAAACTAATAGAATCTAATTTGATATCTACGTTTTAGGCAAAGTATGTAAACAGATTAGCAAAAATGAAAGTATCTCTACAGTGATTCAGAACAAAAAAGAAAAGAAAGTCATTGAGAGGTCTACCTTTACCAATTAAGACATGTGTCCTAACTTGAACCATGCTCCTTCATAGCTCAGATGTCAATCCATCATCCTTAATTTACTTTCACTTGTAATTTGTACAATGGAAAGCATTATCACTATAAAGGAAACTTAAAAAAAAAAAAAAAGAAAGAAAGAAAAGCATGCAAAATGAGTTCACCTTTTGGTTTTCATGTGAATTACTAAATCTATGGTTGCCAAAATGTGCACATATTTGTTAAAGAAGCAGCTGGTAATGTTGTATACAAGCTGTTCTCCAGAAATTAATTGTGAATATTAAGAATAATCCTGACCTGAGTCACAGCTGCACTGATTTATTTTTTCCTCCTAGACATTTATCAGGCCTGTCTTTTCTTCCACCTAACTGAAATCAGGATGCCTCAGAGTTCATGATGAAAAAGCTGCCAATGTATTATAGACCTGTACAAGTTAGACATCTGTTTAAACTCCATGCTTTGGTCTTTTCGTGATTGTAGTATGCCAAATTATGAACACCATATGAAGCATAAAATTGTTCTGGCTCACCTTCTCTTGCAGGTAATTAAAAAGAAAAAGACATTTAAATTATCATATTAAGCAAAATCTAGCAGTTTATATTCAAGTGGTAGAAAGAGGTTCAGTGATAAAAGCAAATTAGTGTATGGACAAAACAAATTTGTATGAAGTATATTGTCTTATAATGGCAAGAAAATTAATCTGAGAAAATTATTTCTAAGGATTTTTGCCCCAGTTATTTTATATTTTAATAGATTTTAATCTTCATTTTTAATGAAGCAAGCCCTCATATTTTTCCAAATAATAGTATATTTGTTAAAGGTACATAATTGTAATTTTGCTACTTCTTGATATAAAATAAAATATGGTAGTCTATCTTTCAAAGTGTGCAATGTGGTCATACTTAACATTGTCTTAAAATCTTCCTGTATAAAAATAACTGTACCAAATTTAAAGAGCCTTAATGAGACTCAATAATATTAGATGTAAAACATCTGGCATATAGGAACCTATACATTACATATATTGGCTTTGGGAGACATTAGAGAATTGGGTTTAAGAGCACGGTCACTATTTTATTAAACCAAAATCCTGACCCGTGATATTTTTCTTTCTTTTGTAATTTTTCTCTTCAAACTCTTGCAGTATTTCTTAATGTTCACTCTCAATTTTAAACTTTTCTTTCATTCTCAGAGCTCAAAACCATTGCCCCAAGTTCAGCATATATTTATGTAGCACAATTTTTTTAAATGACATTAAATGAGCTCATGCTCAAACTTTCACCATCAGTCTCCAAAACTGCCTATAATACTCATTCCTTTTCCATTTCATTCCAGTAATATTGAAAGATCTGCCCATAACCTCAGTGAAGGCTAAATATTTCTGTACCAGTTAGAACTTCCTCTTTCTTCTTTCTGATGACCCTTTAATGCTTGCATTTAAGATTTTCAATTTCAGCTAATTTTGAAAATAATTCTCTCTAGGCCACAATGAAATGACTATCTATGATTATTTTTAAAGGCATCTTTGCAGATATATCAGTTAAGTTTGTAAATATAAAGTCACCTTGGAGTTAGGTAGATCCTAAGTCCAATGACTGAAATCTTAATAAGAGAAAGGAGAGGTAGATTTAGACAGATGTACAGAGGGAAGAATGCCCTTGGAAGAAGGAGACAGAGATCAGAACTATGCTGACACAAAGGAACATCTGAGGCCACCAGAAATTGGGAAGATTCTTTCCTAGAGCTTTTAGACATCTGTGAGAGAGCATTTCTCTTGTGATAATATACTCATTTGTGGCATTTTTTTTAATGGCAACCCCAAGGAAACTAATACATCCATGATCTTTCATAAATTCACTATAAAAAATAAAAAGAAAAAAATTATCTCAGATTTATTTTTCCTCTATGCTTCTCCTGTTTCCTATGGTAGGAAATAGAGAGGTAGGGACTAAGCATGGCTGGAAAAAAGTGACCTACTATGCAGTCTGGATCCATTTGAATCCAGGATCTGCAAGATCAGATATACCTTTAGCTGGTTCAGCAATGTACTCCATTTCTTTGATAAATAGCTATAAAAATCACTTTCACATTCCCAAGGGATAGTTAATATCACTTTTTCTCTTTCCAAATCTTTCATTCCCTTTCATCACTTCACTTTCAGCTAATGGCTGAAACAGCCAGAAATGGACAGAAACTCTATAGATTCTCTATCCATAAATACAAGACTACTAATCTGTGCTCCTACTGTTTTCTTCCATTTCTATGATGAGATTTTTCCTCTTTCTATCAAAAATTAGTCACTACAGTGTATCCTGGATGCCATAGCCTTTTTTTTAATTTTTTTAAAGTAAGTTTTTATTCTATTTTAAAAGTTTCTTTCCATTTAGTTATTACAAAATATTGGCTAGATAGCCCATGCTGTACAACACACCCTTGTGCCTCTATCATACCCAATAGTTTGTACCACCCATGTCCCCACCTTTATCTTGGCTGTCATCCTCACTGGCTGTACCCTTTTTATTTTTTCAGGGACTTTCCTAATTGGTGAACTCATCATTGATTGCAGTGAATCACATTAGGGCTTCTCCACCTTTGACTCTGCCTGCAGTGCAGGAGACCCCAGTTTGATCCCTGGGTTGGGAAGATCCCCTAGAGAAGGGAATGGCAACCCACTCCAGTCTTCTTGCCTGGAGAATCCCATGGACGGAGGAGCCTGGTGGGCCTACAGTCCATGGGGTTGCCAAAGGTGGGATGTGACTGAGTGACAGGCACTCACTTTGCCACATTTTTTCTTCAAACACAGCCTATTTTTTCTGTTCCTCTTTGTAGGCAGGCTTCTCAAAACCTTTTTCTTCTGACTTATTCATTCTCCAACCCTTCTGTCTAAGTCTTCTCAGTTTTTTTAGATGCTTGTTCTGGTAAATAGTATTGCTAGAAAAATGTTCCTCTTTTGAATGAGCAATGAAAGTATATATTCCTGATTTTTGTCCAATGGTCTGATGCTCCTTCTCAGACATGTTTGAGTTACTCTTTCTTGCCTAACCAAACATGAAGGGATAACTTGCTTAAAGATTACTTTTTTCTGTCATTTCTTTGTCATAACCAATGACATCTAATGTAAACACCTCACCCAAGTTTCTCGTATACTTACAATAGCAATTTGTTATCTCCACTAGCAAACCCCACCATATTAATCCTAAATCTCTTAGGCTATTTTGTGGAAGAGTTTTTGTCTGATTTTCTCATCATGAAGTTCTAGGACTTCAGAGTATAACTAGCACAGAGTATTCAATAAATCCTTTGAGTTAAAAGTGGGTTCTACAATTTAAAAAAGGACAGTAAATTGAGAATGAAATGGTAAAGAATTGTTCAGTTGTGTCCTGCTCTTTTTGACACCATGGACTGTAGACCACCAGCCTCCAGGCAAGAACACTGGAGTGGGTTGCCATTCCCTCCTCCAGGGGATCTTCCTGACCCAGGGACTGAACCCGGGTCTCCTGTACTGCAGGCAGATTCTTTACCATCTGAGCTACCAGAGAAGTCCAAATTGAGAATAAACAATAAATTCATTGTGCAAGCATTAGTAGTCATTAAAGTGAGATTTTATATAATGATTAAATGTTAGTTTTGAAAAATTTTAGATATTTATAAAATAATCATTAAGGAGTTATATTTATTATCTTTTGAAATTGTTAATGTGGTTCAAAGCTTCTATTTTTAGGCAACAGATCCACCTCTTTTTTTTTTTTTTTTTGCACTATTTCTCCTGGAGACCTCTAACTTGATGACTCTGATGTTATAATCAATACTAGTATTCTCAAAATAGACATTTTGTTCCATTTATGGAAATATTTAAATTGTTGATTTGAAGCAGTGGATCTATAAAGTGCTGAAGTTCAACAGATCAAGAAATAGGGTCACCAAACCACTGGCTGTGTCAGGTTTCAATTGTTTTATATAATTCAAGGCAGCTAATATCTTCATGTTTTGTGCAAATAAGACAAAAAAAAAGAAAAGACTTTCATGGTATTGCCAAAATCTTGTAGAAGAACTTTATATTAAGGACAGAAAGATGAATGTGTATAGTTGCAGTGAGATAAATAAAAAGAGCATAGGAGTGCCTATATATATATTTGCGCTGCTGCTGCTGCTAAGTCGCTTGTCGTGTCTGACTCTGTGCGACCTCAGAGACGGCAGCCCACCAGGCTCCCCTGTCCCTGGGATTCTCCAGGCAAGAACACTGGAGTGGGTTGCCATTTCCTTCTCCAATGCATGAAAATGAAAAGTGAAAGTGAAGTCGCTCAGTCGTGCCCAGACTTTTAGCAACGCCATGAACTGCAGCTTACCAGGGTCTTCCATCCATGGGATACATAAATGTAAATGTTTATATATACATTTCATACTTCTGTGTGCATGCTCAGTCATGTCCACCTTTTTGCAACCCCAAAGATGGAATTTTGCAAGAAAGAATACTGGAGTGGGTTGCTGTTTCATGCTCCAGGAGATATTCCCAATCCAGTAATCAAACCTTTGTCTTTTGTATTTCCTGCTTTGGCAAGGGGATTCTTTCCCACTGCACCACATGGGAAACCTGTGTGTGTGTGTGTGTGTGTGTGTGTGTGTGAGTGTGTGTGTGTGTATTTCTGCTTTATTGACTATGCCAAAGCCTTTGACTGTGTGGATCACAATAAACTGTGGAAAATTCTGAAAGAGATGGGAATACCAGACCACCTGACCTGCCTCTTGAGAAATCTGTATGCAGGCCAGGAAGCAACAGTTAGGACTGGACATGGAACAACAGACTGGTTCCAAATAGGAAAAGGAGTACGTCAAGGCTGTATATTGTCACCATGCTTATTTAACTTATATGCAGAGTACATCATGAGAAACGCTGGACTGGAAGAAACACGGGCTGGAATCAAGATTGCTGGGAGAAATATCAATAACCTCAGATATGCAGATGACACCACTTTTTATGGCAGAAAGTGAAGAGGAACTAAAAAGCCTCTTGTTGAAAGTGAAAGAGGAGAGTGAAAAAGTTGGCTTAAAGCTCAACATTCAGAAAACGAAGATCATGGCATCCGGTCCCATCACTCCATGGGAAATAGATGGAGAACAGTGGAAACAGTGTCAGACTTCATTTTTCTGGGCTTCAAAATACTGCAGATGGTGACTGCAGCCATGAAATTAAGACGCTTACTCCTTGGAAGAAAAGTTATGGCCAACCTAGATAGCATATTCAAAAGCAGAGACATTACTTTGCCGACTAAGGTCTGTCTAGTCAAGACTGGTCTGTCTAGTCAAGGCTATGGTTTTTCCTGCGGTCATGTATGGATGTGAGAGTTGGACTGTGAAAAAGGCTGAGCACTGAAGAATTGATGCTTTTGAACTGTAGTGTTGGAGAAGACTCTTGAGAGTCCCTTGGACTGCAAGGAGCTCCAACCAGTCCATTCTGAAGGAGATCAGCCCTGGGATTACCTTGGAAGGAATGATGCTGAAGCTGAAACTCTAGTACTTTGGCCACCTCGTGCGAAGAGTTGACTCACTGGAAGAGACTTTGATGCTGGGAGGGATTGCGGGCAGGAGGAGAAGGGGACAACGGAGGATGAGATGGCTGGATGGCATCACTAACTCATGGACGCGAGTCTGAGTGAACTCTGGGAGTTGGTGATGGACAGGGAGGCCTGGCGTGCTGCAATTCATGGGATCACAAAGAGTCGGACACGACTGAGCGACTGAACTGAACTGAACTGATATATGCTGTCACTTCAGTTGTGTCCAACTCTGTGCGACCCCATAGACGGCAGCCCATGAGGCTCCCTCATCCCTGGGATTCTCCTGACAAGAACACTGTAGTGGGTTGCCATTTCCTTCTCCAATGCATGAAAGTGAAAAGTGAAAGTGAACTTGTTCAGTCGTGTCCGACTCTTAGTGACCCCATGGACTGCAGCCTACCAGGCTTCTCCATCCATGGGATTTTCCAGGCAAGAGTACTGGAGTGGGATGCCATTGCCTTCTCCGAGATATATATTTGATCCCTAAACTTGACTATAAGAAACAGTACTTTAAGCCCATACATTTCCCATAAAAGGAGCATATGCTTCTCTTTTACTGAGTCCTAAAGGAGTACTGACTAAAGTGGGTGTTTGGGGCAGCGCAAATGCTGATGGAAAGAGAACACGTTCTCTAAGACACAGATATCCTGGCCAGACAAAGATAGAGGACACAGTGTCAACTGCCTCCTGAGTGAAGGCCATGTAAAATTATCATGACAATCCTTCCCTAGACCTGGCATGAACTAAGCTTTCCACCTATTTGGGACACAATGATAAAGAGTAAGATAACATAAAATTATGTCAAGCATAATGTTTTAATCATGTTAATAATGATATTTATCCTCATTCACCACTTATATATGCCCCCCAGCACATATAATTGCTGAGTAGTACTGATGAACAATCAACTCAAGAACTAACATCAAGATATTTCATGCACAAGGATTAGAAACCAGGTTATTCTGCATACCATCTGAGTGCTTTTTTTCATATTGTAAAGTTAACTCAGTTCAGTTCAGTTGCTCAGTTATGTCCGATACTTTGAGACCCCAGGGACTGCAGCACGCCAGCCTTCCCTATCCATTGTATATGCTAAATCTTTAGCCCTTAGTTTAAAATTTGCTATTTAATAATTTTATATTAAGATATAGCTTATTGACAAGTTATGCAAATGTTATGCTATTCTTGATTCTTTAAAATATGGAGTTGTTTTAGATGATATTGTAATAATTTTATAACATTAGAGTAAAATATTTAGTATTTCCACAATCTCTAAAAAGAATTCTTTAAAAATTGTAACTCAATTTATTGGCATCTGAGAGTTAATTTTATTGGGATATTCATAACCTGAAGAATGTGAAAATAAATGTTTGAAGTCAAAATAAAAGGCAGGGAGAATGAAGCTTTGAAGTCAGTGTAAGCATTAAAATGTTGGCGATTCACAATCTCCTTAATTATTGATATATTTGTGTTATTCTTCTTTTTGACTATTTTTCCTTATTATGCTTATTTTTATGTGTTTGTTTAATTTATTTATATACATAGGGCTAGCGTTTTTATTCCTTTTGTTCCTAGATAGCAACTACAGAGGAATAAAACAGAAATATTATGGGAATATTCTTGAAAACAAAGATAGATTTAAAAATTGAATCCCTGTTGAAGTCATAACTGGTTTGTGTTTTACAATGCTTTACCTTCCCCCAAAACAAAATACATTTCTTTAATAGTCTTTGTTTATATTTATGTGTTTATTTCATAAAAGACATTAAGTAGCTAAATGTACTCAGTTGTAAACCAAAGTAGAGCATGTTGGAAGCACAAAATACCATCATCCAAATGAGCATAAAAGCACCCTGCTTAAATTCTTTAATCCATTCTATTACAATAATACTCAGCAACCTCTGCATGCTGAACCACAGTCATTAATTATCGATGTCCCTTTTTGTAGTTTCAAATGGAAAAATGGTTATCTTCTTAAATATTTGTAGAACTATAAACAAAGTGGCTTAAATACAGAATATTAAGGCTATTCTTTGACTCCTCAGGGTAAATGGATTAGGAACTCAGCACAGCTATCACATTGTAAGTCACAAATCCTGATTTTTGGCTGTTGTTAAAATGTCCATTTGTGCTATTCACTTTAATTTCCCATAGGAATAATGCAAAGTAAGCTTTAGAAAATGAAAAGGACATTAATTACAGCAGGAGAGGGTCTGAATGCTGTCAGTCATCAGAATCTTAATTATATGAGAATAGTATTTTATTAATACTGAAAGATATATCTAGTACTTTATCTGTTTAGAGTGTACAATGAATTAGTCTCCATTAATTATTGTTAAGAAAATTATATATTCTACTTCAAACAGAGAACATGAACTGTGAACTTGCACTGGTAAAATTGCTATCAAAATATTAAAACAGTTCAACTCATTTAGTCAAATATTTAGAGTTTTTTATCATGGTGAAGGAATGTGTTTATGTATGTTTGTGTATGTGTGTATGGATTTTGATATCAAGCTGGTATTAAATAGTTTTTGTGAAATGATGTGATCCATAGCTAGAATTATTTGTTATCCTGGTTTTATCTCATATAAACAGATTGTGGCTCAGCTGGTGAAGAATCCGCCTGCAATGTGGGAGACCTGAGTTTGATCCCTAGATTGGGAAGATTCCTGTAGAAGGGAAAAGCTACCCACTCCAGTATTCTGGCCTGGAGAATACCAAAGACTGTATAGCCCATGGGGTCACAAAGAGTCAGACACAACTGAACAACTTTCACTTTCACTTTCAAACAGATTACAATTCTTATATTTTTATGGAGGTGGCTCAAAATACTTTTTTGTGTGTATAAGCACAATTCTAATCATATTAACTACTACAAAGAGGTGAAGAAGTGGACAAGATAGACAAGAATCAAATTAAAACCTCTGTTTGATTTAATAAAACCATTTTATAGTGACAAAATATTTTGACACTGATATGATAATTCCAAAATACACTTGGTAGGATATTTGTTTCATTACATTCTTCAGCATATTTCTAAACATATAGATATATCCACTCCAGTTTTCCTACCTGGATAATCCCATGGAGAGAGGACTCAGACAAAGAGTTGGATGGGACTGAAGTGACTTTAACACACACATAACAGTTAAAGAGTTATCACACACACATAACAGTTAAAGAGTGATCACCAATAATTAAATAGTTAATCACTATTTATTTATATTTGGGCTTTCCTGATAGCTCAGTAGGTAAAGAACCTGCCTGAAATGCAGGAGAACTGAGTTCAATCCCTGGGTAGGGAAAATCCCCTGGAGAAGGGAAAGGCTACCCACTCCAATATTTTGTATAGTCCATGGTGTCACAAAAAGTTGAACACAACTGAGCGACTTTCTCTAATCTCTATTTCGAAAGTGATCATGCGATTCACTAAAATATAATGATTGTAACTAAAGTTCATTTCCAAATCGATTTTGTATCTTGCTCTCTGTGGTTCCTTTTTATCTGCACTCCTTATGTTTGGTCTTGGTATCTTCCTCAAGGTCCTTCCCTGAATTTCTCTCTGTCCCTTAACTCTGGGCATGTGTTTTATTTTCTATCTTTATCTTATTTCTTGATTATTTCCACAGTTTTTCTATACATTTCTCTTACTCTTTCCTTCTTAATGCCAGTTTGTTCTCAAATTCAAATGAATAGCTATATATGTTTAATGGAAACAAGTCTGTAGTTATCCTGAGAATAACTAATCGCATGGATTTTGAACAGGAAAGAATCTAGCACATTAGTTTGTTTCTGTCCAGTCACTCAGTCATGTCTGACTCTATGTGACCCCATGGGCTGCAGCACACCATGCTTCCCTGTCATTCACTATCTCCTGGAGTTTGTTCAAATTCATGTCTATTGAGTCAGTGATGCCATCCGGCCATCTTCTCCTCTGTCATCCCCTTCTCCTCCTGCCTTCAATCTTTCCCAGCATCAGGGTCTTGTCTAATGACTTGGGTCTTTGCATCAGGTGGCCAAAGTACTGGAGCTTCAGCTTCAGCATCAGTCCTTCCAATGAATATTCAGGGTTGATTTTCTTTACGATTGACTGGTTTGATCTCCTTGCTGTCCAAGGGACTCTCAAGAGTTTTCTGCAACACCACAGTTTCAAGGCATCAATTTTGATGCTCAATACATTGATTAACCATTTGTAATGGACTCTTGAGAGTCCTTTGAACTGCAAGGAGATCCAACCAGTCCATTCTCAAGGAGATCAGCCCTGGGATTTCTTTGGAAGGAATGATGCTAAAGCTGAAACTCCAGTACTTTGGCCACCTCAAGCAAAGAGTTGACTCATTGGAAAAGACTCTGATGCTGGAAGGGATTGGGGGCAGGAGGAGAAGGGGATGACAGAGGATGAGATGG
Source organism: Aepyceros melampus (assembly GCA_006408695.1). Classification (NCBI taxonomy): domain Eukaryota; kingdom Metazoa; phylum Chordata; class Mammalia; order Artiodactyla; family Bovidae; genus Aepyceros; species Aepyceros melampus. The sequence continues at coordinate 286,431 of SJXQ01009653.1, read as the reverse complement.
CTGGATGGCATCACTGACTCGATGAACGTGAGTCTGAGTGAACTCCAGGAATTGGTGACGGACAGGGAGGCCTGGTGTGCTGCAATTCATGGGGTTGCAAAGAGTCGGGCACGACTGAGCGACTGAACTGAAACTGAAATGGACAAATAACCTAGATTTTTCTCCTAATTTGGGATTTCTTTGGAAGGAATGATGCTAAAGCTGAAACTCCAGTACTTTGGCCACCTCAAGCAAAGAGTTGACTCATTGGAAAAGACTCTGATGCTGGAAGGGATTGGGGGCAGGAGGAGAAGGGGATGACAGAGGATGAGATGGCTGGATGGCATCACTGACTCGATGAACGTGAGTCTGAGTGAACTCCAGGAATTGGTGACGGACAGGGAGGCCTGGTGTGCTGCAATTCATGGGGTTGCAAAGAGTCGGGCACAACTGAGCGACTGAACTGAAACTGAAATGGACAAATAACCTAGATTTTTCTCCTAATATTGTTTTCTCTAGTTACTTGCTAAGAATTGACACTGCTGCTGCTGCTAAGTTGCTTCAGTCATGTCCAACTCTGTGTGATCCCATAGACTGCAGCCTACCAGGCTCCTCCGTCCCTGGGATTCTCCAGGCAAGAATACTGGAGTGGCTTGCCATTCCCTTTTCCAATGCATGCTTGAATGCTAAGTTGCTTTAGTCATGTCTGACTCCTAACTGTCACTAGCATATGGTTATTCCAAAGGTATTCAAACCCAACATATCAAAATTGGAAAATCTTACCTTTATATTTCATTCTTTATTACCTATCATTTTTACTGGTATCATTGAATATCCAGGTAGACAACTTAAGAGACTTAGGGCCATCTTTAACAAATTTCCTGGTTTACTACATTCAATGGTTACCAAGATTTAAAGGACTTTCCTGGTGGCTCAGTGGGTAAAAAACATCCCTACAATGCAGAAGATTCAGTAGACATAGGTTTGAACCATGGGTAAGGAAGATCCCCTGGAGGAGGGCACGGCTACCCAGACCAGTATTCTTGATAGGAAAATACCACAGACAGAAGAGCCTGATAGGCTACTCTTTTCCTCTTTTTCCATTTCAATGGCATTTCCTTAATCATACTCTTTTCATCACTGGACAAAATTATCATGCTTATGTTTTAATGTTAATTGTTGCTAATGTCTACTACTTTGCAATTTAGTTTTTACTCCATGACAATCACTCAAAAATATAGCTATACCTCATTTTCCCCAGTAATAATAGGCAGTCTTTGGTCTTCAATAAGTGAAAGTGTTAATTGCTCAGTCATGTCCAACTCTATATGACCCTATGGACTGTAGCCCACCAGGCTCCTCTGTCCTTGGAATTCTCCAAGCAAGAATACTGGAGTGGATTAGCCATTCCTCCCAGGGAATCTTCCAAAACCAAGGATCAAACCTGGGTCTCCTGCACTGCAGGCAGGTTCTATATCATCTGATCCACGAGGGAAGCCCTTGGCCTTCAATAGATGACAAACTATTCTAAGTGTTCTACATGTGTTTGCATGACTTAATCTATAAAAGCTCCTCCCCTCCACCACCCCTGACCTCGGGCGTGGAGTAACGAGGAGCTACGAAGTGGCCGGGAGGACCTACCCAACGCTTGAGGCCAGGGGCAGCGGCCGGCCGGGAGGAGGAGCCCCATGTCCAAGGAGAGGCGGCTGCACGGGCGCAAGAGGATCTAGAGGAGCTTTTCCACATTCAAGGTCAGGAGGGGTGGCGATGAGGAGATGCCCCTCATCCAAGGGAAGGAGCAGCGGCTGCGCTTTGCTGGAGCAGCCGTGAAGAGATACCCCACGTCCAAGGTAAGAGAAACCCAAGTAAGATGGTGGGTGTTGCAAGAGGGCATCAGAGGGCAGACACACTGAAACCATACTCACAGGAAACTAGTCAATCTAATCACACTAGGACCACAGCCTTGTCTAACTCAATGACACTAAGCCGTGCCCGTGAGGCCACCCAAGATGGGAGGGTCATGGTGGAGAGGTCTGACAGAATGTGGTCCACTGGAGAAGGGAATGGCAAGCCACTTCAGTATTCTTGCCTTGAGAACCCCATGAACAGTATGAAAAGGCAAACTGATAGGATACTGAAAGAGAAACTCCCCAGGTCAGTAGGTGCCCTATATGCTACTGGAGATCAGTGGAGAAATAACTCCAGACAGAATGAAGGGATGGAGCCAAAGCAAAAACAATACCCAGTTGTGAATGTGACTGGTGATAGAAGCAAGGTCCGATGCTGTAAAGAACAATATTGCATAGGAACCTGGAATGTCAGGTCCATGAATCAAGGCACATTGGAAGTGCTCAAACAGGAGATGGCAAGAGTGAATGTCAACATTCTAGGAATCAGCGAACTAAAATGGACTTGAATGGGTGAATTTAACTCAGATGACCATTATATCAACTACTGGGGGCAGGAATCCCTCAGAAGAAATGGAGTAGCCATCATGGTCAACAAAAGAGTCTGAAATGCAGTACTTGGATGCAATCTCAAAAATGACAGAATGATCTCTGCTCAGTTCCATGGCAAACCATTCAATACTACACTAATCCAAGTCTTTGCCCCAACCAGTAAAGCTGAAGAAGCTGAAGTTGAATGGTTCTATGAAGACCTACAAGACCTTTTAGAACTAACACCCAAAAAAGATTCCTTTTCATTATAGGGGACTGGAATGCAAAAGTAGGAAGTCAAGAAACACCTGGAGTAACAGGCAAATTTGTCCTTGGAATATGGAATGAAGCAGGGTAAAGACTAATGGAGTTTTGCCAAGAATATGCACTGGTCACAGAAAGCACCCTCTTCCAACAACACAAGTGAAGACTCTACACATGGACATCACCAGATGGTCAACACCGAAATCAGATTGATTATATTCTTTGCAGCCAAAGATGGAGAAGCTCTATACAGTCAACAAAAACAAGACCAGAAGCTGACTGTGGCTCAAATCATGAACTCCTTATTGCCAAATTCAGACTTAAATTGAAGAAAGTAGGGAAAACCACTAGACCATTCAGGTATGACCTAAATCAAATCCCTTATGATTATACAGTGAAAGTGAGAAGTAGATTTAAGGGCCTAGATCTGATAGATAGAGTGCCTTATAAACTATGGAATGAGGTTCATGACATTGTACAGGAGACAGAGATCAAGACCATCCCCATGGCAAAGAAATGCAAAAAAGCAAAATGGCTGTCTGGCAAGGCCTTACAGATAGCTGTGAATAGAAGAGAAGTGAAAAGCAAAGGAGAAAAGGAAAGATATAAGCATCTGAAAGCAGAGTTCAAAAGAATAGCAAGAAGATGTAAGAAAGCCTTCCTCAGCGATCAATGAAGAGAAATAGAGGAAATCAACAGAATGGGAAAGACTAGAAATCTCTTCAAGAAAATTAGAGATGCCAAGGGAAAAGATCATGCAAAGATGGGCTTGATAAAGGACAGAAATGGTATGGACCTAACAGAAGCAGAAGATGCTAAGAAAAGGTGGCAAGAATACACAGAAGAACTGTACAAAAAAGAACTTCATGATCCAGATAATCACGATGGTGTGATGACTCACCTAGAGCCAGATATCCTGGAATGTGAAGTCAAGTGGGCCTTAGAAAGCATCACTATGAACAAAGCTAGTGGAGATGATGGAATTCCAGTTGCTATTTCAAATCTTGAAAGATGATGCTGTGAAAGTGCTGCACTCAATATGCCAGTATATTTGGAAAACTCAGCAGTGGCCACAGGACTGGAAAAGGTCAGTTTTCATTCCAATCCCAAAAAAAGGCAATGCCAAAGAATGCTCAAACTACCACACAATTGCACTCATCTCACAAGCTAGTAAAGTAATGCTTAAAATTCTCCACATCAGGCTTCAGCAATACGTGAACCATGAACTTCCAGATGTTCAAGCTAACTTTAGAAAAGGCAGAGGAACCAGAGATCAAATTGCCAACATCCGCTGGATCATGGAAAAAGAAAGAGAGTTCAATAAAAACATCTATTTCTGCTTTATTGACTATGCCAAAGCTTTGCCTGTGTGGATCACAATAAACTGTGGAAAATTCTGAAAGAAATGGGAATATGAGACCACCTGACCTGCTTCTTGAAAAATTGTTAGGCAGGTCAGGAAGCAACAGTTAGAACTGGACATGGACAGACTGGTTCCAAATAGGAGAAGGAGTATGTCAAGGTTGTATATTTTCACTCTGCTTATTTAACTTATATGCAGAGTACATCATGAGAAATGCTGGGCTGGAGGAAGCTTAAGCTGGAATCAAGATTGCTGGGAGAAATATCAATAACCTCAGATAGGCAGATGGCACCACCCTTATGGCAGAAAGTGAAGAGGAACTAAAGCCTCTTGATGAAAGTGAAAGTGAAGAGTGAAAATGTTGGCTTACAGCTCAACATTCAGAAAACGAAGATCATGGCTCTGGTCCCAACACTTCATAGACAATAGATGGGGAAACAGTGGAAACAGTGTAAGACTTTATATTTTGGAGCTCCAAAATCACTGCAGATGGTGACTGCAGTCATGAAATTAAAAGACACTTACTTCTTGGAAGAAAAGTTATGACGAACTGAGCATATTGAAAAGCAGAGACATTACTTTGCCAACAAAGTTCCGTCTAGTCAAATGCTATGGTTTTTCCTGTGGTCATGTATGGATGTGAGAGTTGGACTCTGAAGAAACCTGAGTGCCGAAGAACTGATGCCTTTGAACTGTGGTGTTGGAGAAGACTCTTGAGAGTCCCTTGGACTGCAAGGAGATTCAACCAATCCATTCTGAAGTAGTTCAGCCCTGAGATTTCTTTGGAAGGAATGATGCTAAAGCTGAAACTCCAGTACTTTGACCACCTCATGAGAAGTGTTGACTCATTGGAAAAGATCATGATGCTGGGAGGGACTGGGGGCAGGAGGCCAAGGGGATGACAGAGGATGAGATGGCTGGATGGCATCACTGACTCGATGGACGTGAGTCTGAGTGAACTCCAGGAATTGGTGATGGACAGGGAGGCCTGGCGTGCTGCAATTCATGGGCTCGCAAAGAGAAGGACATGAACTGAGCTGAATCTTCAAAATGATCCTGCAAAGTAGGTGTTGTTATTATCATTTTACATGACAAATCACCTACACAAAAAACTCTTAAGTTAGGCTAAAATATTTTCCAGTTTCCCTTTTTATTGTTTAGATATATTTGACTTATAACTCTGTTGGCTTTATAAACTTTTATCTTGCAATATGATTACAATATAATCTAGCTAATGTCTTATTGCATTGCATTATTATTTTATTTTTATGACAATAACATTTAAGATCTAGTCTCAGACACTTTCAAGTATGTTTTACAGTACTGTTAACTATAATCACCATGTTGTACATTAGATCCCAAAAACATACTCATTTTCTAGAATGACTGTATACCTTTTGACCAACATCTCCCCAATTTCCCCACCACCTAACCTCATGGTAACCACCATTCTACTCCCAGTTTCTATGAATGTAGCTTTTTAAATTCCACACATAAAATATATCAAACAACATTTGTCTTCTCTGTCTGACTTATTTCACTTATCCTAATGCCTACAAGTTTAATCTACATTGTACACAGTTTTAGAATTTCTTCCTTTCTCATAGCTGGCAATATTTCATTAATAATAACCCATATATGTATATGTGGAGACATTTTAACATTTTCTGATCAATGAACATGGAATACACTTCCATTTGCATATTCTTCAACTTCTTTCAAAATCTTTGTGGTTTTTATTGCATAGACCTTTCACTTCCTTGATTAAATTTATTCCTAAGTATTTTATTCTTTTTCATGCAACTATAAAAGGGATTTTTCTTGATTTCTCTTTATGACTGTTTGTTTTTAGTGCTTAGAAATGCAACAAAGACTAAAGAAACTGAATCAGGAATTTAAAACTTCCCAACAAAGACATCCCAGGACCACATGGCTTTACTGGTGAATGATTTTTCTCAAATTCTTCCAAAAGTTGAAGAGGAAAGAACATTAACAAATTTATTTTATGAGACCAGCAGTAACCTGATGCAAAAGTCTGAAATTACAAGAAAATAAAAATAAGATCAATATTCCTAATGAATGTAAATGCAAAAAAACTCAATAAAATAGCAACAAAACATATTAATGATGTCATACACCATGATCAAGTAAGATTTATTCCTTGAAACAAAGATGGTTCAAAATGTATAAATTAATAGATGTGATATGTCATTTTAATAGATGAAAATGTTATTATCATCTCTATAGATGCATAAAAGGCATTTAACTGCATATAAAATTATTTCTTTGCAAATTTCAGCAAATTGGATATAAAGGAACATACCCCAACATAATACAGGCCATATATAACAAACCCACAGTAAACATAATAGGTAATGTTGAAATTGTGAAGGCTTTCCCTCTAAAATCAGGTCTACTCACACCATTCTTGGACTTTAAGTTCTAGCTACAGGAATCAAGCAAGAAAAAGAAAAAATATAAAATCACTCAAACCATAAAGAAAGAAGTAAAACTGTCTCTATGATCTTATGTATATAAATAATAAAGACTCAATCAAAAACTTTTGAAACTAGTTAACAAATTCAGTTAAGTGACATGATATAAAATCATTATCCAATTATTCTTAAATGCTCAAATTATTAGACTGCAAGCACTTAATAAGCTCATTTGCATATGGCTATCAATTTGAATATATGCTGATAGCAAGCCAGAGGTCTATTATATGGCTTTCTTGCACAATAACTTGCAACTTATTTATATGTGCAAAAAGTTTTTTATTGCTCCTGTTCTAGTAAGAAGTTCCCATAGATTCAGAAAAAGTCAAATAATATGTGTAACTACTCAATTTTATTATGTGTTGTTGATATTCAGTCACTAAACCATATCCGTCTCTGTGTAACCCCATGGACTGCAATACACTAGCCTCTCCTTTTGCCTTCAATCTTTCCCAGCATCAGAGTCTTTTCCAATGAGACAACTCTTTGCATCAAGTGGCCAAAGTATTGGAGCTTCAGCGTTAGCATCAACCCTTCCAATCAATTTAGGCTCCATTGTCAAGATGTTGACAATGAGAGAAGTTATGCAACCCACTCCAGTGTTCTTGCCTGGAGAATCCCAGGGACGGCGAAGCCTGGTGGGCTGCTGTCTATGGGGTTGCACAGAGTCGGACATGACTGAAGCGACTTAGCACAGCAGCAGCATGCATGTATGAAGGAATCAAGTCTGAGAAATCTTTGTACCTTCCTCTCAATTTTCTTATTAACCTAACAATGCTCTAAAAGTAAAATATTTTGAAAAAAAGCAATGGAATTAAGAGAAAATATTCACAATCCTTATATGCAGCAAATAGTTTAAATCAATAATTTATATGCAGAATATTGATTTAGAAATCAATAACCAAAAGAAAAACATGTACACCTCAATTGGCAAATTCTTGAATAAACATATCTTGACTAGACATGGTCAATAATAGATGAAAAGCTATCCAATATCATTAGGTATCAGTAAATTTCAGGAAAAAAAAAAAAACCTGCCTTAAGATATAATTTCATTTTACCAGAAAGAAAGAAGGTAAATAACCATATAATAGTGTCAAATATGTAGAACAAATGAAATTCTTCTAGATTGCTAATAGAGATTTATCTGGTATAACCACTCTGGACAGATTTTGGCAGATTTTTATAAAATTTATGAACTATCTGTCTTATAAATCAAGGAATTTATTTCCCCAAACAAATGAAATTCCACAAAAACTTACACAATTATATTTATTACACTTAAATAATAATAATAACTGTAAATAACCCAGTTGTTTATCACCTGGAAGCTGTATTTTTAAAATTGCAAAGAGTATGTATTATAGTATAATTCATATTGCTCTATTAATTTTGGAAAATGATATAAGTTGACTGCATCTACAACATAACTCACAATAGTAACATGACTTTATATAAAGACACTATTTTAAACGAAAGAATCCAGATACAAATAAATATATACTGTTCAATACTTTTATATGTGAAAATCAGAAATAAGCAAACTAATTGCCAACCATAGGAAGGAGAATAGTGGTTACCTGGAAAAAAAAGCTAATACTAGGAATTGAGTAGAATGTGGAATGAAGATATTTTTTAGGATAATGAAACTATTTAAGAAGCTAATAGAAGTAGTGATATGCTTTTATACAAGTCCCACAAATGACTGTACTCTTAATCTGTACATTTCATTCTCTGTAAATTTTGCCTCAAATAAGAATATTTGAGTGTATATGTGTATATATATATATATATATATATACACACACATATATATAAATTTTTATTTTATATTTATATAACTTTCTGCATACACATAGAAATGTATATATAATATATGCATGCTGCTGCTGCTGCTAAGTCACATCAGTCGTGTCCGACTCTGTGCGACCCCTTAAGACTGCAGCCCACCAGGCTCCCATCCCCGGGATTCTCCAGGCAAGAATGCTGGAGTGGGTTGCCATTTCCTTCTCCAATGCATGAAAGTGAAAAATGACAGTGAAGTCGCTCAGTCGTGTCCGACTCTTCGCGACCCCATGGACCGCAGCCTACCAGGCTCCTCCGTCCATGGGATTTCCCAGGCAAGAGTACTGGAGTGGGGGTTGCCATTGCCTTCTCCGAATATATATGCATGTTGCTGCTGCTGCTGCTAAGTCGCTTTAGTCGTGTCAGATCCTGTGCGACCCCATGGACAGCAGCCCACCAGGTTCCCCTGTCCCTGGGATTCTCCAGGCAAGAACACTGGAGTGGGTTGCCATTTCCTTCTCCAATGCATAAAAGTGAAAAGTGAAAGTGAAGCTGCTCGGTCGTGTCTGACTCCTAGCGACCCCATGGACGGCAGTCTACCAGGCTCCTCCATCCATGGGATTTTCCAGGCAAGAGTACTGGAGTGGGGTGCCCAAATATGTAAATTTTGTACTATACACAGACGTTGATCTAGATAGAAATATATAAATGTGCTAATTTACTTTAGTCGTGTCTGACTGTCCGCGACCCTATGGACTGTAGCCCTACAGTCCCCTCTGTCCATGGAATTCTCTAGACAAGAATACTGGAGTAGGTTCCATACCCTCCTCCAGGGAATCTTCCCTACCCAGGGATTGAACCAGCATCTCTTATGTCTCCTGCTTTGCCAGGTGGATTCTTTAGCACTAGCACCAACTGGGAAACACAAATATTTGATATATGTGTATATAAATCTGTCAAAGGGGCCAACATTACATTTGTACTTCACATATTTTTGTATATGTGTATATATGTGGGTGTGTGCTAATCATGTAGACTATAAGAGTATGATGGTGACCAAGTAATGTATCTACACTTGATAATAATGATACTCTCAGACCACAAAGTTCATGTATACACCTAGTGACAAAGACTCTGAACATTTTAGAATTGGAGTTGCGTGACCAAGTGAGATTTTGAGTTCTTTTCTTTGGAGAAGTGTGTGTGTTCTGTGTGCAAGAGGAAGTAAAAAATTACTGATTGCCAGAATATAAGGCTTTGACAGAGACAAAACTCTACTTAATAATTTTTTTTCCTTTTCCTTCTTGTAGTCCTTAGACAACAGTTTCTAGCTTTTTTGCTGTTGTTAGTTGAGACCAGGTGACTGAGATCAGTCTAATGCAATATGGATGCAAGTAAGTAAAGCATCAGACAGCATATTAAAAAGTAGAGACATCACTTTGCAAACAAAGGTCCATACAGTCAAAGCTATAGTACAGTTTCTAGCTTTTTTGCTGTTGTTAGTTGAGACCAGGTGACTGAGATCAGTCTAATGCAATATGGATGCAAGTAAGTAAAGCATCAGACAGCATATTAAAAAGTAGAGACATCACTTTGCAAACAAAGGTCCATACAGTCAAAGCTATAGTTTATCCAGTAGTCATGTATGCATGTGAGAGTTGAACTATACAGAAGGCTGAGAGCTAAGGAACTGATGCTTTCTAATTGTGGTACTGGAGGAGACTCTTGAGTATCACTTGGACTACAAGGAGATCAAGCCAGTCAATACTAAAGGAAATCAATCCTGAAAATTCATTGGAAGAATTGTTGCTGATACTGAAGCTCCAATAATTTGGTTAACTGATGCAAAGAGCTGACTCATTGAAAAAGACCCTTATGCTGGGAAAGTTTGAAGGCAGAGGAGAAGGAGGTGACAGAGGATGACATAGTTAGATATCATCACTGACTCAATGGACATGAGTTTGAGAAAATTTCAGAAGATAGTGAAGAACAGAGGAGGCTAGCATGCTGCAGTCCATCGGGTTGAGAAGAGCTGTAGAACAAAGCAAAGCATTGCTTTTATACCAGGGTTTAATACCTCTTTGTGATTCTCTATTCTTCTTTGCTTATCTTGTTGAATGCAAATGATCTAGCATTGGTTCTGATGCCCAAGGAATGACAACGCTATACAAGGGAATAATTGTGAGCCCCTGAATGAGATGCTGAAGCAGTTATTTCAGTAATTCCTGTGTTCTACAAAGGGCTGTCATGTCAGAAAGAAGAAGATATGTGTCATGCATTTTTGAAGTTTATATGTCAATAACTTTGAAACAAGTGAGAAATTTTACATTTCAGTTTAATTTTTCCTTTTATAAATATTTATTATGTTCCTTGTAGGAAATAGGTTTACTTGCTAATCATTTCCTAACCTTCCAGACATGAGAGAAGGATTGCAGGCTCCTTATTCTGTTATGCCATATACATACTGCATATCTGTTCTTTTTTCAATCATTTGCTAGAGAGGTTATTAAACAAGGTCCAGAAAACTCCTTGTGCTGAACATTATGTCCTTCTGAAGTATCTATTCTGACTCTAGGGACCCCAAGGACTGAAGCCCACTGGGATCCTCTTTCTGTGAATTCTCCAGGCAAGAACAGGCCTCTAGGTAGATACTCAGCTCATGTGTGACTATGAGGCTTCAAGGCAGACTTTTAGCTCCTTGTGTCTATGACACCTCCAGGCAGATGCTCAGCTCCTGTCTCTCTAGAGGGCTTAAGGCTGATGCTCAGCTTGTTTGAGACTATGGGCATCTAGAAAGACTCTCAGCTCTTATCTACATCTTGTCCTGTAGCCATTTGGGTTCTTTTTCTCTATCTTTCCTTTTTTTCTTTCCTTAAAGGTTGTGAGGAAAGGTGACCTCTGAAATTGGCTTCTTGAAAGTCGGTTGTGTTTGGAATTCATTTCTGCAACACCTGTGGCAGGACCTTTCCTGAGGGCTGCTGCTGCTGCTAAGTCATATCAGTCGTGTCCGACTCTGTGCAACCCCATAGACGGCAGCCCACCAGGCTCCCCTGTCCCTGGGATTCTCCAGGCAAGGACACTGGAGTGGGTTGCCATTTCCTTCTCCAATGCATGAAAGTGAAAAGTGAAAGTGAAGTCGCTCAGTCGTGCCCGACTCTTAGCGACCCCATGGACTGCAGCCCACCAGGCTCCTCCGTCCATGGGATTCTCCAGGCAAGAGTACTGGAGTGGGGTGCCATTGCCTTCTCCTTCCTGAGGGCAGCTGTCATTAACTGCCCCACAGGCCCTTTGAATTGGAGGTGCTTAGTCCGCACTGATGCACAAGTTGGAGTTACAGGAAATGTCCACAAGGCGGCAGCACTTCTTCACGCCCAACTCTGGCTCCACCTGCAACCAGAGCGATAGGGAAAGTCGGCTTCCTGGGCTGTGACTTAGAGTGGAATGGACGAAGGAGCCTGATGGGCTGCAGGCCATGGGGTCGCTAAGAGTCGGACACGACTGAGCGACTTAACTTTCAACTTTCACTTTCATGCATTGGAGAAGGAAATGGCAACCCACTCCAGTGTTCTTGCCTGGAGAATCCCAGGGACGGGGGANACTCTCACCAATTCCCCATACGCCTATTTCTACTATTTAAAAAGTTTATCAGGAACTAGTTTTATTAGTGTCATACTTTGCCAAATATATAGAAACACTAATGTCCTCTCTATTGGAGCTCTGAAGAAGAATGTCAAATCCAAAGAAATTACACTAGAATAGGCATGATACCTCATGCCAGACGATTTTTTAAACAGAAAAGACTGCAGAATGCAGCTACTTGCATTGCCAGTCAAGTGGAGATGCACTCCCAGGTAACATATGGAAGCTGATTTGGGGAGAAGCATCCACAAACTTGTCTCTATGCCATTTTATGACTATGGTCATGTGTGTAGTTAAGGAATTTCACACCATAGAAATATACCTGTACATGTGATACTTTGATCATGAAAAAAAGTTATTTTCCATTATGAGAAATGACTTAGCAAAAGAAATGCTGTATCAGAGGTTTGATAAAGGAGGCAAGGTAGCAACTATGGCTTGTCTAGTCAAGAAGCTCTAAACTCTAGGTCTTTTGAGATGCACATTAATACATTTTCATGAAAATTGCAAAAGGTTCATGCACCTATTTTGATCATCAGAGTAAGCAATGAAATATGTTGGTAACCAAAACATCCATGAAGTTGAAAATTAAAAAAAAAAGAATTAGAATTTTAATTACTTTTATATAATTATTATAAACCATATTTTTTGAAATATAGTTAATTATAGTGACCAATTTGATTTATTTTTGTTTCTAACATTTATTATAAACCAGCATCAAAAATATCTAAGATTAGAGAAGAAAACTTTTATGTGCCAATGTATATACAAGAGGTTTTATCTTCTGTTGCTATGACTACAGTCAGTGCAATTCAGGCTGTAGTTGATTTTGACTCAGTTTATATCCAAAATGTCTACATTCCATTTCAAGTAAGAATAAAGTCAGTTCACTTAGACATTGATTTCCAACAAAAGTGAATAAATGAAGCCCTAGATTAAAAAGAAATACAATATTCAAATAAGGGAGTACTTTTCATTGATTTATTTCAAAAGCACTGGATGAATTTTACAAAAATAATGAAGGAAATATAAGCATAGACTTATCTCAAAGTAGTTGAAGCTATGGGGTACACTCAGCATGGGCAGCTAGACTCAATTATTTTCAGAAGTGACAAGATATCAAGGAGTCAAAGAAAGCAACAAATAAATGGTATCAAACTGGTTTTATTTCTTGTAAATCCATTATTTCTTTGAGAGCAATGACATTTATTTTCAGCCTCCTCTTCCTCGCTAACTATAAAATTTTTATCTCAGAAGAGTTATAAGAAAATCCAAATTAAATTTTGTGCTGAAAAATAAAAGGAAAAAAAGCATAAAATTTAAATTTAAAGGAGACATTTTAGAGGATCCTGCTGTGATGTATGTCGGAGAGTGTTTTGCCTATGTTCTCCTCTAGGAGTTTTATAGTTT